>JADDOH010023739.1:0-214682 GCA_016648135.1 Agrypnia vestita | reverse complement strand
AACAATATGTATTGAATTAAAAATAAAATTAAAAACCATTTATCTATATTTTAAAAATTATCTCGTAAATTAATATCTTACTTGACTTTCAAATAACAATCAAATCAACTCGAATATAGTGGACATAGCAAGTCATCAAAAGTGACATGCGTTCAATGTTAAGTTATGAGTAGAAATGCAATTTAATGCAAAACTAGTTAAAAAAAACATTATTATCTGCGATGAATAGATTGCTTTCAAATATATAATATGATATTATTTTGAACTAAAGTCAAATTTGGCATAAAAACACATTTTAAAGTGATTTTTTTATGAAAAAATGATCGGACTACATGAGTGCGTCCGCCTCCGGATTGTGATCTGCAAACTGCATAATTTTTTGACACATTCATACTATAGAATTTTTATTTTTAAATATTAATTAACGTGTTTTTTTATAAAAAATTAGCTTTTTAATAGTGAATGAAGACTCAAAGTGCGAATATAGATACAATATATCGTTTAAAATCATCTTTTTATATGAATAAACAACATTTGAAAATGACCAAAAATCGTAAATATTTAAGCATGTTTGAAAAATGATATCTTTTTTAATATTGAATATTTCTTAATTTCCTACGTACAGATTCTAGATAATTAAGTAAACTTTATATGTATGAAAAAACATATTTTGCTTACATACAAATTTTAAACGAATTACACTTTGCCCGGGAACATAAAAAACGTTTTTTTTTGCCGCGGCCTATGGATTAATGCCTATATTTTTCTTAATTATTGTAAATAATGTTCAGTTTATTACTTTTATATAAGAACAAAGGTTCTATCTAAGTTAACGCCCTAAAAAAATTGCAATCTATCATATAAATTCTGATATAAATGAATAATAAAAACCCACATTTTCGTAAAAAACGCCGAAATATGCATTTGCAGTGAATGTACCGCCTTATGGAATAGCAATGCGACAGATATCGAGCGAGTTCTCACCTAAGTGGCGAAATAAATAAATGCGATCACTGCAAACGAAAATTGGATGGAGTGTTCTAGTGAATGTTTAATAAAGTGTTCCCAGTGATAATTAAATGTTCATAGACGAGTGATAGCTGATGAAATAGTGTGATTTAAAGAAAAGCGTTAACTTTAATTCATGTTAAGTGATGTCTATTTAATAATTAATAAATCGCTAATTAATTTCGAGTGTTTTTATTTGTCCCCCACAGCCACGACCCATGTTACTAAAATATAACATTATTTCTCCTAAACTATTAGTAAATTTTATGTTTTAATTATCATTAAATATAAAATTCTTGTAAAAATTTCGTACGAAAATATTTGTCGAAAATGTCAGATTATTTATAATCTGGGGGTACATTTTTGAAAAAAAAAATTATCAAAATTTCTGATGGTACCTTATTGCCTCAAGATACCTACCTAACTATATTCTAAAACAAGGAAAACGTGGAATTATTTGAAATCAAAATATTATCTTGATACTTTTTTTCTGAAAAATATAAATAGGTGTAGGTATCCAACCTAACCTACCTATTGCACATACATGTGGTGTCATATAATTAATGGTAGGTACAAACCAAAAACGAAGAGAAGAAAAACGTATTTTAAATGATTAAATATTTGTAGAAAATAGTTTGATTACATTTAGAGATTTTTTTTTCAGAAATCATCTGAGATTACATAGGTATGTATAATATGTAGGCACTTTTAAAAATTTAGCTGGATTTCGTTTACCTTTGATTTGCTAAAAATTGTTGCAATTCATAAAACGTGTGCTTCCTTGAAAAATCTGTAGTAGGTACCTACCTATATACAGATTTTCAAATCATTTTCACTATCATACCTGATTTATAATAAAATAATTGCTTGATTATATGAAACTTTAACGCCTGGTTGACGGAAAATATCTTGACACAAATTGATCACATGGTCACATGCCCATATATTGTAATCATTGTATTTGTATTATATAATATTGTATTTTGTAATCATCACAATTGCTGTCGCCTGCCAAAAAGCCTTGATAATTAGGTAAGTATATAAAATTATTTAGATTTGTGAAACTTGTAAATTATTAGAAATTTTATTTTATAATTAGTCGTCCGTTATTATGCTGAGCCTCTATGAACCGTAGCACTGAACTCCGCAGCTTGCAATGTCAGATAGCTTATTGAGGAGCCCACGCGACGACAAGTTGACCCACAATTAACTCAATAACCGGCAGATACTCGCAAGGATATTTTCCACATTTCATAATTGAAGAGGATACAAGTACCTACCTACCTGCTGTCAGTAGTTAGTACCAACTTCGCACAAGGATCAGCATTTAAACGCTCCTTTTAAATTTTTAATTTGATTTTATTTTTATTTTACTAAGGTCAAGTAGGTACCTACAGCTAAATTACAAAGTAGCTAAACACTCTCTAAACACGTGCACTTCTTTAGGAGAGATAACACGTAAAATTTTAACTGTTACAACTTATTAGGTAATATGTTCATCAAACTCAAATATTTCATTGTAGGTAGGTAGTTAGGTAGTTACGTAAAATTGTCTAGGGTAAGTCCGGAGTTGTTGGCCGTAGTTTTTTCAAAGTCTAGTTAAAATAAAACTACATGTTTGTAGATTCTAATTAATAATTTTATTTAATCTTTATTTAATATATATGCTATATATTAATTAACAAAAATTAAACAACTTCTAATAGGATCAGCCTTAAAAATAATAAGATTTAAAAATCACGGCTGGCCATCTCTCCCCGAGCGGCCAGTAGGGGAGCCCGGGGCTTAGATTAACAGGGGCAAATATTAACACGCTTATAGCAAGTGACCGGAAATAGATAGAAAGATAAGTCAAAAGAAACAAATGAAGGTCTCTAGGATATCTACCGCTGTACTAACTTTTAATTTGGCGGATGCAACCGTATTGGATGGTTGTGTAGGTATGAGGTAGATTGTATAGATGTGAAAGTGAGGTTGACAACGAAAGAAAAAGTGTGGGATGTACAAGGAGCCTTCATGAGTGGAAGAGGATGCATGGACCAGATTTTCTCACTGCGCCAGATGACCGAAAAGTTTTTGGCAAAGAACCAAAAATTTTTTGTGCCTTTGTGGATCTCCAAAAAGCGTATGACAGAGTGATAAGACGAAAGTTATGGAAGGTTTTGTCTGAATATGGGGTGAAGAGTAAACTCATACAGGCAATTGCATCCCTGTACGAAGGAAGTAGTGCTTGCGTGAGAATTAATGGGACATTCACATCATGGTTTGATATTACAAAAGGTGTCAAACAGGGATGCGTAATGTCACCATGGCTTTTCAACCTGTATATGGATAATTGTATGAAAGAACTGAAGGATCTAGAAGTTGGAGCGAAAATGGACGGACTCACCATATCCTGTCTGCTATACGCAGACGATGCAGTATTAGTGGCTAACAGTGAAGCTGATCTGCAGTGCTTGGTATCCAGGATGTCCGATGTATGCATGCAGAGTGAACTTTTGATGAATGTCAGCAAATCGAAAGTGATGGTATTCGAGAGAGACGAAAGAGTGACTAAGTGTGATGTAATTATAAACAACGAATGCTTAGAACAAGTGAACGAGTTTGTGTATTTGGGAAGTATGTTTAGTAGAGACGGCAAGGCTGAGAATGATATCGAAAGGAGAGTAACTTCGGGAAACAAAGTTAATGGTGCACTAAATGCAATATGGCCCAATAGAATCTGTCAAAGAAGCAAGACTAGCGGTACAAATGGCTTCTAGTGCCAACCCTTATTTATGGAAGTGAAGCCTGGAATTGGCAAAGAGGATATGAAAGTAGACTGAATGCTGTATGAAATGCGGTCACTAAGACCGCTTGGTGTGGAAAATCTTTGATCGATAGAGTGAGGAATGAACAAATTAGAAGTGAATGCAATGCTGGCTGTAGTGTGGTAGATAGAATAAAGAAAGGAGTGCTGAGATGGTTTGGTCATGTGGAACGTATGAACGAGGAAAGGATGGTTTAGAAAATATATGAGGCGAATGTTGAAGGCAACAGGAATAGAGAGCGTCCGCGAAAAACCTGGCACGATCAGGTACTACAAGTATTTGAGGATGGCCCTGTTAAAAGCCGCAACAATCGTAGAACGTGTATGAGAAGATGTATGAATGTGGCCGAAGCAAAAGTGGTGTGCCAGGATAGAAGAGTGTGGCGTTCAATCCTCTCTGCCTACCCCTGCAGGGAAACGGCGTAATGGTTAGTTAGTTAGTGTAGATAGGTATGTGTTGTGTTTTTGTCCAAGTTTGTACATTTTTGCACTATTTTTTTAATATTTCAAAATTTATTTGTTTGTTATTATTCAAAATAGCACAATTCTAATTTTTTTAAAGTTTTTAACAATTTTATAATTTTCACTTGATTGCATGTATAATAAAAATTTAGAGAGAATATATGCATTAAAATGGGATAAGTATCATTGGGGCAAATATTAAAATGTTAGTCCCCAGGTCTATTTTCATTTAGATATGTAGGTAATTATTATAGGTAGGTACCTACATCCTTTTCAATTATTTTAGCATGACTAAGTACCTACTAACAAAAAAAGACTGAGCAGGGCTCCAGGTCATTATATTTGCATATCGAAGCCGCTAAATTAGTATTGGAAGAAGGAATCTCTATTAAAAGCGTCGCAAAAAACTGCACTTATGTATCATGCAAAAGCTAGGATATGAGTGTGCTATTGGATTTGATAAAAGTTCTTGGCACGAGCAAAATAATGCTGTATTTGACTGGTTTACAAAACTTTTGAAGAGGTAGGTACCTACTCCGAACTTTATAAAAAATCCAGAAGCGGCTAGCTTATGCCGCACAATTTCTTCAACACACACAATATCAGTAGATTTTTTCGTAAGTGTGTTTTGACAGTTTATGTAGTAAGCGAGTAAAGGTGCTATAACGTGTTTCTTCAAAAAATCTAATCTCGGAGAGATCACTTGCATATAGGTATGACACTTACTAAATCTTATTGACTGTTTTGTGCTATGCCGCACAATTTCTTCAACACACACAATGTCAGTAGATTTTTTCGTAAGTGTGTTTTGACAGTTTACGTAGTAAGCGAGTAAAGGTTCTATAACGTGTTTCTTCAAAAATTCAAATCTTGGAGAGATCTGCGCACACGTCACTTGCAGATAGGTTTGACACTCTTACTAAATCTTATTGACTGTTTTGTGTATATTCCTACGGTCAATTTGCTTGTCAATATCTACGCGTGATTAGAGTGGAATTGTTTAAGACGATTACAGTAGTCGGCAAACTTCTTGAAAAATTTTGGCGTAGTGGGGAATATGGGCATATGGGGAATATGGCAATAATGGGCACAGAAGACAAAATTTGGGTCTCGTTGGCGGAATGGTACATGCCCAAACTTCCCCCCACTACACTGAAAAATTTCAAGATGTTTGCCGGCTACTGTACCATTTTTGTTCAATGCAGTTCATTAATTACAATTAATCGTATGAATACAATCTGTTTTAGTTTATATGACTTGATGGTAATTTATAAATAAAGTTCATTAAATTGAAGTTTTTGAACGTTTTACTGATGATACTGGAACGGTGAAATTTGGCTATGCAAAGCCTCTCAGCAAGAAGCGGCACTTGTTGGTTACATAAAGAAGAGGGTGCGGATATATTATGGCACCTAGCACGTGATTGCACCGTTAATTTCAATTTGAAGTAGAAAACGTCATCGATTGTTAATTTCAATATGAAGTAGAAAACGTCATCAATTTATAATTTAAATGTGAAGTAAAAAGCGTCATCGATTAATAATTTCAACGTGAAGTAGAAAGCGTCATCTTAACCGATGCTCCTGAAAAAGCAGCTTTCAACTTGTGCAGTCAAAGAATAAAGGATTGAATAACTTGTTGTTGTAGTGGTCATAACAATCGCCTAGTGATCTGGTGGTCGGTGGTTCGAACCCCATTCCTGGATGCCAGCAAGTTAGTCCTAATCTCAAAGCACAAGCGTTTAGCTTATTTTGTAAAATATAAGAATATTGAAGTGACACGCATTCCGTGTTCGCATCTCAATTTTTTTTAGAAAATAATATAAAAAATTAAGAACCAGAATGAACCAGTGAAGAAGACTCTCGCGTATCAGGCTGTGAGTCTTATTCCGAGAGTTTGCTGGGAGAGCAGTAGGTAGGTACCAGGGGCGTGCAGTGAGAACAAGAAGCATAAGAAGAACTTTTATTTAAACATAATAAGTATTTGGAAAAAAAATCGAAATTAAATATTTATCTGGCAGAATGTTATGAAATATTAATATCTTATAGGTAATATGTTAATTATTGTGATAGGAACAATACGAGTTATTATATCATTATTACGAGATCTTATATCAGGTTCTTTGTGTGTTTTCACAGTGTGTTTCATTTAAACAATTTGCCCATGAAAAATGCACTACGATGGAATCTTCTACTTCCGTTTGTCGAAATTGTGATTCTGATAACGATTAATGCATATTATTTTATTTTACAATGGTTTGTTTAAATTTTTTTTAAATAAATGGATTATTTTTGTTCTTAATGCGAGTTTTTATTGGTTTATTTATTTGTGTGTGTTGGCACTTTTCACCCTGTACTCCGGAACTTTGATGAGGTAAAAGTGTCAATCGATTCCATCATGAAAAATGACAATAATTTTTAAACACAGGGAGTAACTTCTTTTTTGAAATAAAATCTATGTTGCAAATAATTTAAAGCATGCAGCATGTAGCGGAACCTGTAGCGGAAATGCGATGCCAGAACTAACGACGCCGTATTGAATTCTGGTCAGCTGTCATATTGCGAGTTCACGAATGTTTCGATCGTTTTTAAGGAAGTTTTTGTTCGGCCCGATTATTTCAAATATTATATTTCTGTAAGTAGGTATGTATGAATTTTAATTCTTTTCATGAAACTCAATAAAATAATCTACAATGAACAGTTTAAATTTTTACAACTCAATACCACAGTATAGTTATTATACTGTGTCAATACATAGGGGAGAGTAACCAATATTGAACCGGCACTTATATTGGACCACTTCTGTTTTACTACCAAAATGAAACATTTTTTTTACACTGGCAATTGAAAAATACGCGATTGCAGCACCACTAATACTCCGCCATTTTGTACCGACGTTGAATACATATTGCAACTGTGACGAAAAAAAATTTTTTTTGGACTGGATTGTTGCCACAAAGATTGAGATATTTTTATGTTGATGAAGCAAAATAGGCATCCAAAGACTTTATTAAGTAAAAGTATTCCTTTTTGAAATTATATTACTTTTAAATAATAAATATAATTAATCATGATATAAGGTTAAGAAAATGTTGATTAAGTAAGATAGGTATCCAAAGACTTTATCAAGTAAAATTGTTCCTTTTTGAATAAATATTACTTTTAAATAATAAATATATTTGATCATGATACTAAACTGTGTTTATTTTTCATTAATTACGTATTTTTTCATTTGGTCCAATTTAGGATCCTGCTGGTCCAATTTAGGATACTGGTTGCGTGAATTGTACCGAACGACAACCTTCACTAAACGATTATTTTTTAATAGTTACGACTACCCTATGATGAGAAAAGATTGTTATTATCTAGCTACTGAATCAAGCTATATTTTGAGTCATTATTCATTCTTATAGCTTAAAAGGATTTGGTGATATGTGCCATTATGTCAAAAGTGGTCCAATATAGGTTACTCTTCCCTACTTTGAGCGTCATTAATATGTAACTATGTATTTATTTTAGTTTTTAAGTAGGTATAACTCCTACCACGCGCACATTTTTTTTTAATACTAGGAAGGTAGGTATATATTTTTTTAATATTCAATGAAGATCAAAACTAATACCTAAGTTCATTACTATATCACATACCTAATATGTTAGTGGTTTTAATCAAAATTATGTAACAATGTCCGTCACTAATGCTGCTAGATGGCTCAAATAATAATGAGCTATAATATAAAAATGAGGCAGGTATTAGAAGCAAAAAAACATAATTCTCTATTTAATAATGTCCATCACTAAAGTTATCAAAACGCTATTCTACTCTAGATAACGCTGTTCTCACAGTCTTTACCAAAACCTACGTCATTTTTGACGGGTCATACATGTAAGTAAGCAGTAAGTTATTCTTAAATTGTAGAATACACCACCGCCCAGACATTCTTTCGCCGTAAATAATGTTCCCGTTATTGCCCGTCGAACTTTCATTGCTTCATTTAATGATGACCACAACAAAACCGCTATCAAATAATAATAAAACTCGGGGCGTGGCGGCGCGCGCCCCGCCCCTCATCGCCGACCAATGGCGGGCCGGGACGGGCGGGCGCGCCGGGGAGGGGAGGCCGCCCGCCTATGGCAGGTGACGGCCGAACAATGCTCATTGTTTCGCTTTTCAAACGCCCCTGCGCGGAGTTTGATATCGCGGTAAGTAACAAGACTAATTTTTGCGCAATGGAATTTAACCTTTCCTCTCCGGTTCTGGGTCTGTAAACTGAGTTGACATTGCCTCTAATTATGAGACTATCGGCCCTATTCTGAAAATAACAAGATTGTTATTTTGGTGATTGTCACACTCAAGAAAGACGAAACTTAGGTTTACGTTTTAAAATAAGATAAATTTTTGATGAATGTTATATAACCTATCTACTAATATTAGGTATATAAGTGGGTAGTAATTAAGTTTATCTCAGTGTTCAAATATTAAATTAAAGCCAATATTTTCGTCACAACGATAGAAATATTAACATTTGACAGATGTCTTGACGTTTTATGTTTTTGAGTGTTGGGGTAACACAAGTCACCAATCAACGATCTTGTTATTTTCATAATACGTCCGTATTTCAGTAAACACCAGGCTTGTGCAGTGAGAAAATTGAAGCCTGACTTTTATGCAGACATATATTTTGAAAAAAACATCGAAATAAAAAAGAATTAACAGATAACATGATAATAATTGCGATAGGAATATAGAGATACATGCAATGGTCTCACAGCACGCCCCTGCCAAATACAGAGTTCATATTTTAGTTATTCCTCCGTAATATATTTATGTGTTCAATAAGATAATTAAAATATTTAAGAATTTACCGGTCACTACAAAACAAAATGTTTTCTCGAAGAAACTGACGTAAATTTGACGGCATAGAGCGCGTTGCGCAGAGCATTCAGCACCTTATCGACCTTCGCTTTCTAAGCCGCATTTACACATTCGTACAAGTCGCGAGACGAACCGCGAGCCGTGTGTGTAGTGTTTATACAGTATGCTAGTCTCGTATCACACCTCGCCGCTCGTACCTAACGCTCGCATCGTTGACGGTTTTTGAGCGAAGGAACGAGCGGCGAGCACTCGGCGTATGTGTGAACAGTAGATCATGAGACGAGACGCGAGCGCGTACCTACGTGTAAACCCGGTGTTAGAAACGGCATAGCAGCTAGATAGCTGGGTCAGACGTGTCTTGCACGTCTTTATTCTGTTCGTGATGTCTTACTGATTTATTTTTACTTGTATTTTATGCTTTTCTTTTCTTTCTTTAATAATTTACAATAAAGTGTGTTATGTGAAGGAGATACAGTGAATGGATTATTGCAGGTCTCTCCGGCTCACAGTCGCCCTTTACACAACGTGACACGGAGATGGCCTTTAGGGTAAAAGAAATGTCAACCTGGCGACGTATGACTAGGACCGATACGTGAACTTTTGCTCATAAAACGATCCTGGGGATGCTGTGGGTGACCATTCACTGTCGTTCGTGATGACCAATGATTTTTGTTAATTTTTAGCACTTTTATAAAATAATTGATACATATATTGACTTCTGTCGAAACTAATATTTAAACGATTAAAACAAGTAAAAAAACTAAATTATTCATATTTATCTGAATTTAAAGTCGAAAAAAACGTGTAGGTACCTACATTGAGTGCAGGTTCAACCCCAGAAAGCGCTTTTCAATTTTAGCATCGTATGGGAAAGGTTAATTGAGAATTACAATGTTGAGCTAACCGTGTTTTTGTTGGTAATTCACCGCGACTGGAAGGAGAACCTCTATTGTCGACAAGCGCAGCGCAAGACAGGAAACTGTTGAAGCGCATAACAAATCGAGGCTCTCAGGAATGAGGTCACCGTGTGTTCAAAATGACACGAAGGTGAGAAAATGAATTCGCTCGAAGTTGTGCACGTGCGCGCGCACACGATGTGCCAACATAAAGCCCGTATAAAAAATATTGCGCGCACACAATTTAATAATATAATAAATCACCAATAAAAATGTATTTTTATTTTATTGTTTAATTTTATAAATGGCGATAATTCAAAACCATTCTTATTTGGATGTGCATAACTCTATTCGTGCATATATTGGTAGACAACTAACTACACGTTAATTAATATACATTTACACATTGGGTGAAATGCCATCAGATGAGGATATAAGGGACATCAATGTTTGCATTTTATTTTCAATATTTTCGACATTTATTTTTTACCTACATGGATTATTAAAAATTCATTCGAATTGACACAAGTCAAATAAAATTATTAAAACCTTGGAAAAAAAGTTGCTTCAAATTTCTTCACTGCAAACATATTAATAAAATATATAGGCAGGATATATATCATCATATATATAGGCAGGATATATATCATCATATTCCTATCCCAATCTATACCTATAAAACTCAATGTCTGTCTGTTTGTCTGTTTGTCTGTTCTCTACACCTTCAAATCTACACCGTTTGTCCGATTCGACTCACATTTTGCATACTTTAGCTTTAGGACCCAGCGAGTAAGGCAGATTACATTTCTCCCCTTCTCTTTTACCCCTTCCTTTCCCCTAATATATTTTCAATACAAATCTATACCGTTCGACCAATCGGGCCCAAAATTTGGAAACTTATTCTTTAAAACCCGGCGGGTAGCTTAGACGATATTTCACCCTTCTCTTTTTCCCCCTACCCTCCCCCTGATATATTTTCAATGCAAGTCTATACCGTTCAACCACCCTCTATATTTTCTGTACAAATTTACACTGTTTGCCGATCTGATCCAAATTTTACGGAATTTGGTCCCGGCGGAATATATACCTGGGCCACAATTCCACCCTGGACATCCCAGCCTTGATTTAACGGAAACATTATTTTTATTAGTCTTTGCAAAACAATGGAACCTTTGTATCCCCCCTCAAACTTATTTTTAAATAAATCCTTAAGCCGAGCTTCGCCGGGTACAAACAGCTAATTATTATCATATTATTCAGATTTTGATAAATCATAACATTTTGTCGGTTTACTAAAAGTCAGTAATTAATTTACATAACTAGGAAGGTAGGGTACGTACTTGTTGCATGCTCTTAAACAATATAACCTTTCTACCTTAAAATACAACCTAATCTGTAGGTACTAATTTTTTAATGTCCGTTTCAATAGTGGGCTATCCCAATTATAATAATTTCGTTATCTATCTGTCCGTCCGTCCGCTTAACTTCGTGTAACGTCCGTAACTTTTTAGAGCGATTTTTTTTTCCAAAATTTTTTTTTCGACATGTAAAAGTACTGTCATTTTTGACGGGTTACAGCTAGTATTACATAATTCCGTCCATCTCCTACTCGTCCTGTTATGTATTGCTCCGATTTGCGATATGCTTTTAATTTTAATTACAGTTCCGCTTCGTTATTTTTGGATTAAAAAATGTTTGAGAAATCAACCGGTTTTCTTTTTTTTTGCACATTCAACCAAACTCCAGTTCCGCGCTCCAATCCAGGCCACGCCCCGGGCAGTCGCCTCTCTCGCCCACCCGATGTTCCGACCCTGTTGAAAAGTCGGAATTTTCATTTAGCGCTTGTTCAGACACAGCGGGAACCGTGCAGTTTCAGAATCGCGTTTCAAAACACGCGATTTGTGTCATCTGTTCACACAGCCGCGGTTAATAAGCGATTTGTGCGCGCGAAAATAAACGTCAGTTTGACAGTTCCAGTGCCGTTCTCCACCATTGAATATCAGAAATATATTCGCTCATTAATTTGTTAACGACGGCCGTGTTCCATGGCAAGACACAAAAATATCATTCTGTCAGTTCATTTTTGGTGAATAAATACCTACTTCCCTAAAATACTCTTTTTTTCTACCATTTCCAAATTTCTCCACCAACTCCTGCCAAGCTTGGTTCTTGGCATATTTGAGTAATCCTCACACTGAAGATCCCATATTACAGGTCATTTCTCCACTTCATCAATAAAAAGTTCAGTGTCAAAGCGTCCATAACCATAGAAAAGAGAATATAGTCCACGAGTGCTCCTGTTATGACATGGGAACCGTGCCGTGCCCGCAACGCGACTGAACGCTCTCGTAAGGCTCCATAGTAATAGGATCGTGCGGACGCCGTGCGGATCTAGTTTCTAGCGGTTGGGTTGCGGGCACCGCGGCGGTTGACTAACCGCACGGTTGTTTTTGAACGATCACATACAAACCTAGGTAAATAAGACCCGCACGGATCCCACGCGATTCTGAAACTGCACGGTTCCCACTGTGTCTGAACATGCGCTTACTGTTGTCCAGACTGCTGTCTTCTCTGGCATCTGCGAATAAATGCCGTAAACCAAACTCTCACATAGGTAGGTTAACTCAATATATACCTACATTATTAAATTTGATTTAAAGCTTCCTCCATACATTTACGACCAATTAATAAAACGATACATGAAATTCAACAACACATAGTTGAGTACCCAATAGTATCAGTGGTAGGTGCGTATTGGTAATGATGACTGGCCCGAAGATGATTATTAAGACCCGATTGTAACTTTCTTAAATAAAATCCACAGTACCTACGTAGAGTTTAAAATTGATCAACCCTGCTTATATCTTACGCGACAACCACTCAACTAATCTCACATGACGCACATTCGCACACAACGGTCCCTCGTTGCGAGGATAACGTCTACCATGTTATTATTAATTATGTGTCCGAGCGTGGCTGAGGAGCCCTATTCTGGACCCACACACGTGTCCGGTGAGTAGTGAATAGAGATGTACTTTACTCCTTTACCTTTCTCTTTCTTCTTTTCTCGGTAATTGCTTCGGCCGTATTCCGTTCGTTTGTTTCCCCGGCGCGGTGTACTTTTTGGCGCCATTGTGCCCGGTCATGGGCCGCGATTTCCTAGGTTTCAAGATCTATCCCGCATCTGCTCAGCTTCGTTTTCAGGGTGTCTTTGTATATTTTCTTCGGCCCACCCTGTCTTCTTTTGCCAAGTGCTACGCAAAGAAAATTTGTTTGTGAAGCCGTTCTCAGCGTGGTTTCAACACCAAACGGAAGGCCTGCTATGGACGCGGAGTCCATAATCGGCCTCCCTTCTGATGGGATCTCATAAATATTTACTTGAACAAAAGTGGCACATTATAACATCCCATCATTTCCCCGTTATCTACAAACTAGCGACATACCTCGTGCTTAACTTTTGGTCTAGCGGTAAGACACTCGCCTAGTGACCAAGTGATATGGGATTCGGGCCTCATCCAGAAAGACAATCAAGTTTTTAATTTAATTTTCAATTTCACAATCGCTTAGATTGGTTTAAGAAATTGAACCTAATACCAATTATACCTAATGCAATTAGTTTAAATGCTTTTCATTACTTAAATGTGAACACAGCAAACATAGAGATAAAAATAAAGGCTAAAGCATATAGGAGAACTGAATATTAAATTGTTAAACCTTAAAAACCCACATACCTACATACTTATTAATATTACGTACCTACTTATTAAGTATGTCAAATGTCGATTATTCATTTGTTTTAGTTTTTTGTATTTAACTCAAACTCGATCACTCGTTCTAAGCATTTATGGTGATCTAGACTTAGGTACAGCAAGAAATAGGTAGTAACAAACAATAATCGTGTAAACCATGGAAGTTGACCTTGAGGTGAGTTCTCACGAAAATGGAGTTATATAAATTATCCAAATGTAAATAAATAAATATACCCACTAGTTGAGAAGCCACGACGACATTACGCATCCCTGTTTGACACCTTTTGAAATATCAAATCATGTTGCGAATAATAAATTAATTCTTACACGAGCACTACTTCCCTCAGCCAAATGTTTATTCCTAAGTACGCAATTGGCGATCTATTTTTCAAATATATGAAAAGGAAAACTTAAAGTCAAAATGCCTGAGGCGTTCGAAATATTTGAACGTGTTGGCGATCAGTGCCGGCGCAGGCCCCCGGCCCTAACGACCGCCCGCGGGCTCGCCGACCGAAATGTGTTTCTGCCGTATTGTAGCAAACAAGTGAATATATTTTCCCGCCTAAAACACGTCTGCGGATCGCTGATTGGCCCAATCGTCCGGAAAACACGCCGGGCCCGCCAACGGGGTGGCTTCCCGCCCGCTTGACATAATACGCTATCGAAAGGAGAAATGTCGCCAAATATTGATACGTCATTACGTTAATACGGCGTATCCAGTGACTTGCGGAGGCAGATAGACAAGGTAAGCAGACTTAGTCAATTAAAACGTTTTTGATTATTTATCTCACATTATTTATATTTTCTTCGTTTCATGATGCATAGGTAGGCACATGTACCTACATACACCAGGCGCGTAGTCAGTAGGTAACTTGAAACCTGACTTGTACGTAAACACGTATTTTGAGAGAAGAAAAAAAAGCGAAATTAAATAGTTATCTCACAGGAATTATTATGATGGATACTATATGTGGGGTATAAAAGCATAAGCAGCAATATCCAAAAAATTAAAAAATGTTTTTAATGTAGTTACACAGGATTAATAATTTAAAATATACTCAATTCTAGATTTCATGTATCAATCACTTCCAAAAATCATGTTTTATATAAATTAATATGTTGTGTTTCCTTTAAAATCTCGAAATCAGTAGGTACACTGTAAATTAGTAGGTAATACTCGATGACTGCATTAAAATATTTTTGGATATTGCTGCCTTTGTTTTTATATCCCACAATTAAATAAAATTATGCTTTAAAATATACCCTGACATCAATGTAAAATTACTCTGATGGAATAGGATTTCCTAGTTAGCTAGTAGGTATGTAGATATCTACATGATTTTAACGTACTAGAAAATTTGTGTAGTAACTCATGATACAAGACAATTGGCAACGTTGAATAATGGATCAATAACTTGCCAACCAAATTTGGTTATTATGTCTAATAAATAGGCACTTATTTCGGTCAAATTAACTGGGCTGGGAGGTACCTACCGAATTTTAATAGTTTACTATTAAAATTCGGTAGGTACTATTTTACTATTTTAATTTAATTGCAATGAAATAAATATATTAAAGAAAATATTGACAAAGCATATTACAATAAATATCTGCCATTTTATAGTACATTTCTCCCAGTGCTGATCCATATTGTTGTAATGCTAGTAATATCTTGTTCTAAGATTTGTGTATTTGGGAAGTATGTTTAGTAGATACGGCAAGGCTGAGAATGATTTCGAAAGGAGAGTGACTGCGGGAAACAAAGTTAATGGTGCTCCAAATGCAATTATGGCCAATAAGAATCTGTTAAAGGAAACAAGACTAGCGGTACACAATGGCGTTCTAGTGCCAACCCTAATGTATGGAAGTGAAGCCTGGAATTGTCAAAAGAGGAATGAAAGTATACTGAATGCGGTAGAACTGCGGTCACTTAGACGCTTGTGTGGAAAATCTTTGGTCGATAGAGTAAGGAATGAACAAATTAAACGTGAATGCAATACTGGCTACAGTGTGGTAGATAGAATAAAGAAAGGAGTGCTGAGATGGTTTGATCAAGTGGAACGTATGAACAAGGAAAAGATGGTTAAGAAAATATATGAGGCGAGTGTTGAAGGCAACAGGCATAGAGGGCGTCCGCGAAAGACCTAGCACGATCAGATAAAAAAAGGATGGCCCCGTTAAAAGCCGCAACAACCGCAGAACGTATGAGAAGATGTACGAATGTGGCCGAAGCAAAACTGGTGTGCCAGGATAGTAGAGTGTGGCGTTCAATCCTCTCTGCCTACCCCTGCGGGGAAACGGTGTGATAGTTAGTTACGATACAAATTAGTAATCCTTGATGACTGCATTTAATTTTTTTTTGGATATTACTACTGCCTTTGCTTTTACACCCCACATTTACAACCCGTCAAAAATACGTAATTTTATTGCTATATTTCAGCCGTGAGTTAAGGCTGTGGGAACAGCGCCATCTACAGTAGCGTAGCAGACTTTTTTAGCAGACAGACATTTTCACATGCAGAATTATGCCTATCTCTCCACGGCTATCTCATTTATTTAACTTTCTATTATGCGTAGGTATACTTGTCTATTTAAAATGTCAGCTTGTAATCATTAATATTTAGAGACACTTTTTTGGAACTGTGTCAAGTTTCTCACATTCCGAGACATAATGTAAATATTTTTCCAAAAGCCGCTTCCCAAATATCTCAACATTTTCACGTAAATAATACACTTCCCGTTACATTTTTTTTATTTCTGATGATATCATACCTAGGCTGACAGGCCGAAAACAATTTATGATTTGTTTAACGTCAAACAGACGAGACGAGGAAATTGCTGTCAGCAAGTGTCAGGGTGATCTTCTGGCAGTGAAGAACGGATGGATGACTCAAAAAACTTATCACTGTAGGTCTTTGTGTTTGTATTAGTCTCAATTATCCGGAAAAAAAATGTTATTAAATAACGCTTTCGATTCAGACACGCGCGGGTCGAACTATGAATGAGAGGGTTTATTTTGGTTTGTCTTGTTTCCAATGAAAGCCGTCGTTTATAGATCTGCAGCTAATTATTTATATATTTTTATAGAAATGAATGATATGTCGTCATCTATTCCGTGACGTTTCTGGTGCATTCCAAGAGTGAGCACTGCATTGAAGTTTAGGTAACCTTTTCGCTCCGATAACTTAAACTCAGTTGATACTGACATTTAAATATGTAAATATCTCTGTAAATACCTACTAAATACCAGGCGCGTGCAGTGAGAACAAGGGGCATGACTTTTATTTAAACATAGGTATATTTGGAAAAAATATCGAAATTAAATGTTTAGCTGGCAATATTCTATGAATTATTAAGATCTGAATAATATATTAATTATTGTGATATGAATATTACGAGATATATATATCTTATTTCAGTTTATTTTCTAAATATATGCTTAAGAAAAGTTATACTTCTTGTTCTCACTGCACTCCCCTGCTAAATACAGAGTTAAATTTTTAGGTATTCTTCTGTTATATATTTATGTATTGAATAAAATAATTACAATATACTAGTATTTTATTGACACAACAAATAACGGAGAGCGCCGAGACAGACGTGTCATATGCGTCTTAATTTTATCTAATTTTTAGCACATTTACACAATAATTGATATGCATATCTACCTGTATATCAAATGATATCTCAAAGATTAATTAACAGATATAATAAAAGTAAAATATTCATATTCATCCGACTTAAAAATCGCTATGTACATGTACACTGAGTTTAAAACACTGGAAGGTGCATATTTATTTTAGCAAAGTAAAGGAAAGGTTAACCAGGTAGGCTTATTGTGTAGATTGCCTTCACGGGACTTGAGCCCGAATTCAGAGTCAATACTTAGATGATTTAAAGGTACGCTTTAAAAGCGAATTTTCAGTACAAAATAACACTTAACCTTTAAATCATCTAAATATTGACTGAATTTGGGCCTCGGTTCCTTCATTTGATCACATTTTTTCCGTGTGCCCTTGTGACTGGTAAAATGGCCAAAATATCTGAGAATTTGGAGGCGTATGATAATTTTTAATCATTATCATACTTTTTATTATTAGTATTTTTTTATTCTCTAAATTCATCACGTGTTAATGAAATTCTTACATGGAAATTCTGCGTAGGTGCATCCCAACTGGTCTATACTATTAAACCTGACGTTTGTACACCTGATTATGCCTTTATAGTTAGTGACAAACCATAATGACGTGTGTACACGGATGACATTTATCTCTGAGATTCATCTCGATTCGTCTCATCCGTATGCAGGAAGAACATTACTATTAGAGTAGGATCCAGCGACCGCCAGACTTATATTAGATAACCTAAAATATTTTCTGTAGATGTACACTATAGTAGGTAAGAAGATTTGGATATTATGACATTTGAGTTCGAGGAATTTCGGCATACTACAGGTAAAACAGATTCTAACATTTGTTAGGTAAATAATGGGCCAAATAAAATATATAAAATTCAGTTTTGTTACTATAACGTAAATTACATGATTGTTTATAGAGCTGCAGAGCCTCTGACGAAATGATCATAATACTGTCCTATTAAACATATTAAAAAATCAAGTTTGTTTTTTTACGTTTTACTTACTTTACTGTATTAAATGTTATCTGCCAAAATCCCCCAAACTCAAGTGTCATAATATCCAAAAATTCTTTCCTACTATAGCGTACATCTAAAAAAATATTTCAGGTTTGATACTATAAGTAAGTCTGGCGGTCGCTGGCTCTTAGTCTATGTACTACGTAGACTTTACCAACAAATCTCTGAGATGAAAGATCAAAGTCTAGAGTAAAACTGAACAATCAGTTGGGTACAGCTTAAGGATTGCTATCCCTTTACACATTTAGGTACGCACATAGGTACCCATTTATACTATTATAAAAATTCACCACGGCGCATTCGAATGGTAGAAAAAGACTTCGTACGTATCTAACAAAAGATAATGCGTGAACTGTAGCGTTAATGACAACTTATAACTGATCACAATCGTCACAAAATATTTTAAAAGCCTCCCCTCGAAAAAGTCAATGGGTGACAACCCTCTTAGCGTTTCAAATTTGAAATGCGGCGTCCATTATGGCGAATTTTATTCATTTGACATTTCGCGCCGGGATACAAAGTTGTCAAGTAAACATTAAAAACAACTTGCATTGAGGCTTTCATTATGGTGAATAACATCCTGCCGTGACGAACATCGAACTTCGGGGACGTGGTCTTGTTGTCCATAATCTACTTATTCATTGATAGATAAATTAAAAATATTAAATTATTCTCATTTAAAAATACAATTCTAAAAAATACGTTTCTTCCATTAAGCTATAATATTATATTTATTAAGCGTATTTAAATAATTAGTAATTCCTCTTTTTCATATTTTCTTACAATAAGACGAATTCTTATTCAATATAAACGTATTCTTAATGGTACAGATGACTGACTACAGAAGTCTCACAGAGACGAAACTACTCATATGAGAAACATGTATGGAAGTCTTTTTATGGGATGACCCAGGGCATACGAACTGTATGAGATACAATACTATACTCATACAGATCGTAAACTCTGGGCTACCTATAAAAAGACTTCCGTACATGTTTCTCATATAAGTAGTTTCGTCTCTGTGAGACTCCTATACATAGTTTCGCTTAATTAATTAATCATCCCTCTGGGTATAAAATCTGATGGTACCTACCTGTGTTCTCAGAACATACCTACAAATAAAAATGTTATTACAGATGATGTCCGCTAGCTATTGTTAAAAACTTTACATTCAAAATAATGCCATGATAAGTGGTAACTTGGAAAACATTTTTATACATTATTTTATTTTATCATAAATTCAATTGTTTTATTTCTATAATCAGTTAAATTTTGTTTGCGTAATTATTTTTGCTTAAATAAATATAGTAAAATATATATGTATCTACATTATTGCCTGTGGATAAGGGACCACAACATTGCTTTTGCCAGTGTATACCTACGGGAGAGTTGTAATGTATAGGACATTTTAATAATGCGAAAAAAAAAATATTATTTTAAAGAATTACAGAATTGTTCAACTAAAACATTACACATTATTTAGTATAATAATTATGCCGAATAATTAAAGTTACATATATTGAATAACTTAAAAGGCATTCTTCTACTCGCACGTTCACCTTGTCCCATTCCCCTCCATAGTGTGATGGATTGGGACAGTTATAGGAAGAATGGTGTATTGTAGACGAATAATATACATTACCTATATAAAATTAGAGTGATTCAATTTACTTCGCCAAAACATTCAAGTTTTATTTCAAAAGCTTATATTTATTTTATTACTTGTATGCAACTATATTGTAGCAGCATAAAATCCACGTCATACGATGCTACCTAAGAAGGATCTTATAAGCAGAGTAAACAATATTATGCGAAAATTGTAAGAAACATATTTGCTTTCTGCTAATATGATGCTAGGAACATACCTAGCGAAAAACATGAAGCGACGTAGCTCAGCTGGGAGAGCAGTCTACTGGCAACAAAAATGTTCCGAGTTCAAGTTCCAATAAGATAAAATATAGTTGTCCCACAGAGACCAAGTTATTTATATTGGAAAGCATGTATGGAGGAAGTTTTTTTTGGGCGTCCACGGGACGTGCGACCTATCTTTAAGGCTGGGTTAAGTGATCACTTTACACAATGTTACGTTCACTGATTCCACCCAAGATCAACCACTCATTTTACAAGACACTAATAAAAAATATTGTGACACATTCACTTTGATAATTCATGTGCGTCTAAGCTTTCCACTTAATTTCGATGTTTATAACCCTGTTTTGTTATCTTAATGGGGTTTTGTTATCAATGACATTGACAAGGCTTCTTTAGTCTAGTGTTTTCACACTTGATCTGAACAAACAACAAATTACGCCTGGGGTACAATTTCCAATGGCTAATGAATACACAAAGTATTGATATGGCTTCCTTGTGTTTCTTCTGTCGCTTCTGCCCTAAATTCGTACTAATTTAAATAAACAAGAAATGCTACAAAAACATCCAACAAATCTAAGTGTAATTATGCGGATCTCAACCCATCCCATGCTATAAATATTATTTGATATGTTCTAAGATATTAAAATATATTGGATAAATACAAACTATTATGTATTTTTTTAGAATTATAGGTAATTTTAGAATTATACGTGATAATTGAAAATGAAAGTCATACTTATTTAATTGTTTGTACGTACCTACAAATATCACAAACCTATAAATTTATTCTGGACTAAAATAAATTCACCCAATACAATTATTTTGTGGAAAATATTTATTCAAGTTCGCTACAACTTTATCCCGGATAAATAAAATATTGACGGCTTCACACCGATATTATTATTTCTTAGATGTCACTCTTTTCATATAAACGGGGAAATTCAACAGAAAATACTGTTGGTATTGATACAGTTTCAGTGAATCTTCCTGGGTCCACCCTCATTAAACCGAAACCGATGCGGTCTGTTTACTGAAATAACAGGGATGTTATTGAAAACACGGAGGTGAATATATAAAAATATTAACAATATGACACGGCCGCTGAACACCAACCCTTTCTGTACCGGCTGCGCCCAAAGAGAATGGAGGGTAGCTATTTAGCGATGGATAATCCAGCCCCGGGGCGAAAACAAAATAACAATATTTGGCCAAATGTTTTTGCAAGCAGTTTAACAAAATAATGGAATCTGCGGCCTGGTGAATCAAAATGATGAGTCACTTTTGGTAATGCTCGATGTGGGGTAAAATCCCTTTATTTGAAGTGTATTTTCGTTAAGGATAACATTTATTCAATCTAGTGATTTTCTTGAAGAACACAATATATGGCTTCGCCGATTTACATCAAATAATAAATGTTGCCAATCCTTTACAAAATATTTTTTTTTACCGTTAGCAGATCAATAATGTTATTCCAGATATCATTATGGTTAAGAAGAATTCTGAATCAGTCTCCAATGTAGAATAAATAATTTTATACCCTAAATATACCGTCAAAGTTTGTCTGAATTTGCCTTCAGCCACACTTTACCACCTATACAGAATTTAAATTTTAATCTTATATAAAATATGTTGAATTTTTGAATACCGTTTGAAGACCTTTCAAGAAGTTTTGTGTTGGAAAGAAAAATGTGGTAAACTTTACTGCCTCTACTGTAAGCTAAAAAGCAGTATATCCATTAAACAAATTACCTACTGAGTAAAACAAAGAAACGTGAAAGAAGTAATGTCCATCATTCAAATGAACTTTTGTTTCAATCAAAAAATATTGAATTAATACAGATAAAAACGGTTATTTTATTATTATTTGAAGTATTTTTATATAGTTTAAACCTTAAAACTGCAAATAAACTATACTGCAAATTATAAATGCTTATATTTTAATATGTTGATGTAAATATGGCAAACAGGCTTATTATAAAGGTAAAATATGACATCAAATATCCAAAACCACAAAAAAATATTTTCCATAAAGTGTGGATTTACTGCCTTTTAGTTTAGTGGGGCAGTTTAGGTTAAACCCTCTATGAGGAGAAAAAACATGGAGCTAGGATGCTGTCACTGCAGAAAAAAAACCCAAGCATCTACAAAGATTCAATATTTATGTTAATTATTAGCTTCTACATATAACAAATATACATAAATATAAAAACTTTCTGCTATTATCAGTTGCTTTAATAATATCAAACAAAAAGATTTAAATGCTAATAGAAAGTACTCTAGTGCTATTGCTATAATTAATTTGTTTTGTATATTTCAATATTTTAATTATCAAACTTTGTAACTTCTTTACTAAATTGTTTGGCAATATTTTTTCTTAGTGAGATTTCTAATAACGCATCAAATACTTTTTGGATATTTTTGAAAACTTAATAAACGTTTTGTTCTGAATTTGAAATAAATCACAATTTAGATTAAATATGCGTATATACTAGCCAATTTATTTTACAGCAGTACAGTTCTAACTAGTGAAGGAGTCATAGAGACGACTCATAGAGAAATATCTCCATTTTAAAATATATATTTAACTATTCATATGTTTTCAATCGTTGTTATTTATTTTGTAATTATTATGGGTTTTTTATTAGAATTATCTTGTCAATGCATTATAATAAATCATACCTATTGAAGCCATTGTAGTGTTGAAATAAATTCCTTTTACATATAATAAATTATAATTATTATTGTCGCCAGGCCCAAAACGACAACAGAATGATGTAACTGGTTTTAAGCAGGCGAGAGCGATTCTTCACGGTGGCATTAATATAACAAAATGAAGTGATAATAACCCTTCTCGATAGGGCCAGCGCCGCGAAGAGGTGGCGGGGATCAAACCTCTTCATTAGGGGAGCAGCGGCGTCGGACGCCAAACATTTTATAATATTGTCAAAAATAAATACCAGATATTATTACGTAATTTTATCGCGTATTTATACATTTGATTTAATATAATGGAGAAGTTCCATAATGCCGATAACATAGTATGTTGTAACATTTTTCTAAAATATCGAACAAAACTAATAAATTGGTGAAAAAATTGTTGAGTTCTCTCAGTAAATAACAGTGTATGAACACCCACCGCATTCCCTGGACCGTTTTATGAGCGGAATTTCCCATATCGGTCCTACTCACACGTCACCAGGTTGACAATTTTTTACTTTAATGGCCATGTATGTGTCACGTCGTGTAAAGGGTGACTGTGACCCGGAGAGACCTGCAATAGTCCATTCACTGTATCTCCTTCACATAACACACTTTATTGCAAATTATTAAAGAAAGAAAAGAAAAGCATAAAATACAAGTAAAAATATATCAGTAAGATAACATTAGCAAACATAAAAATAGAAAATTCAATCAAAATATAACAATAGATCATGGTAAAAGAGTAAATGTAGAATTCGGGTGGGAAGGAGGACAGTGAGGGGACGTCTGGGGAAAGGACACACTCCCTAATAGGGAAGGACAAGACAAGGATCACACTTAAAGGCGGAGTTCAAGTCCGAGCACCACGGGTCCACAGTCTACGGAGATAGTACCCACGTCCTGGCGAACTCACGGAAGGGTCCGAGGTTTCTCTCATTCTTGATGAGGTCACAGTTCCGTGCGGAGCCGTGCCTCGCCCCCTCCAGCCCTGCAACCATAACCTCTCGCGCATCTTTCATAAACTCACAAGCCCACAGGATGTGCTCCGGCGTCTGAGCCACACGTAAGTAGACTTCTCCATTGAAGTTGGAGTTATTTACCTGGTAGGTATGTACAATTTTTTTATTAATCAATACATAATATTTTCGAAAACTTTAAATCCTTTTTTTCATCGTTTACTGTTTTGTTAAACAGATCTTTTATGAATGTAATTAAAGTTAAAATCTCACACCATTATTTTATACTTATATGTACTTTTTGTTTACAATTCAGTCAACCTGCTAGACAAGGTTTATTTATAGATTAACATTACAGATAAACTTCAGTTAACAGCCAGTTAAAACTGATTAATAATAATAATGTATTAGAAGAAAAACCTAATATTTGGATCTCAGCAGAAGACAAAAGTATCAACATGACTAATTTGAAAAGAATTAAAACACACTAAATTCAATTTGAATAAAAAATTTCCAATAAACATGATGTAGAGTCCATTCACTTTAGATGAGCCACTTGCATTAGTGTGAGTAACAGTCCGTTTACAAAATCTCGTAACATTCTTTTTTTGAGTAAATGACAACGCAAAAAATAAATATAAATATAATTGAAGTTGGTTTAAAAAAAGAATACAATTTCACAATTTACGTGTTACAGAGGGTATTACTCACACTAATGCAAGTGGCTCATTTAAAGTGAATGGACTCTACCTACTACGATTTAAAATTATAATAATTTTTCAAGAAAAATGTAATTGAATGATTGCCTGGACGACGCGACTGCAAAAGGTCATAAAAATAAAAAGTACCAAAAACATATTGCAAAATAGTTTTTAACATTTTTTTAAAAAGTTTTTGCCTTGTTTTCGGTTTTCTTATTAAATGAATGTTCATAAATTGTGTAAATTATGAATGGAAACAAAATGTAAACACATTGTATTCGTGTATATTCCAGTTTAGTTAGGGCCAAGGAATATTACCGGTAAAAAAATATATATATTTGGTAGATGTACAGATTAGGATGCGAGAGAAAATTATAAAGTTATCGATCCTCCTCTGTCCTGCGAACGAAACATATGTTTCACTGCAATTTATTTTCAGACAATGGAATACAGGCCCCCTACATCTTACTTAACCCTTTAACTAAATCTAAAATAATATAAGAAATACTTTTTCAAGAAACATTAATCTAATATTCTACAGAACACTTTAAAAATATCACTATCAAGGTAAAAGTTTTCTTAATAATCCAGCTTAGTTACTTACGGAAATGACAGCGTGTTAGTTGGACTAATTTTGAATACAATGTCAATGTTTAGATTCGCGAGCCGCCCTAGATCACGTCTATGTGCCCCGACTCCCCTAAATATTCCATTTAAGTGGCCCGATTTTCCAGCTTCTAGGGGCGCAAGTTCCGCGATGTGCTTACGTCAAGGATTCCGGTTTGGGGGAGATCGGGGTGCGCGACACTCGGGGTCTTGTTTCTGTCTCTATTCCATTCAAGGAATAACAATTTGTCTTGCAGATTATCTGCAAATTTCAAGAGTGATTTATGTACATATACGTGTAGGTACCCATCCTTTATTTATATGAGTTGATCTTTTATTATACTGCAAATTTGTTGGTGTGCTCTAATTTTTAGCGTTATAGGCATACCTAAATAGATTTGTTTTTATGATTTCCAGAATCCAATGATTAAGAAAGATATGGATGGTGATGGTAAAACCGTTATTTTGACCGATTATTTATGATATTATTATTTGAGATTTGTATTTATTGATCTTGTAATGTATCTAGATGTGACGTAGGTTTGCGTACGCGAAAGGGACGGAAGATGCATGGATGTGACCATGTCGAGTACGGAGCTATTCTGGAACGCAGGCTTTGAGAGGAAATAGCTTGTCATCGAATATTGTTATATATTGTATCGAGTCACAATAAACCATTAAAGAGATTCGAAATTGCGAGAAGAACTTACCAATCAGCGATATAATCAAATAAAAATTTCAAATAACTGTTATTGTGCAACCGGTTATAATACCGTCACTAAGCTTGGATAGCACATGAAGCCGATGAAGAATAATTGATTATGTTTTGTCATTTTTGATCCATTACGAAGAATTTAACATACATCCAACTTTCCAAATGTTAGATTAGATTTATAATAATCCTCGCCTATTATAAACCAAAATGTGATTGTGAAATTTCCAAAAGTGACTCAATTTTTTATTTCTGCTTTCGCTATCTACTTAGTACTCTTGAATCTCTTGATCACTCCACTTGAATCCAAGACTTTTTGCCACTATATGCACATTTCAAATATTTAAACAAATGCAACCACGGCAAGCTATGGCAGTTAACAAAAGGTTCTTTCTATTTTTCGGCTCTATGTGTCAAAATGACTACAAAAATAAATTATCCTTGCCATATCTTTAGAAAGAAGACATTTCTAATAATGTATAAAAAAACGTAAATATAATATATTCGACATGCGGAATTAGATATTTATTTTACCCATTGATTATATTATTTTTTTTTTTTATTTATTTATTCTAAACTATTTATTACATAGAAAAGGTAAAGGTAGTTGATTAACTAGACTAGTCTGTTCTAAATCAACTAACTGTACCTACTGTTTTTGAAATTTAGTTATTAATTAGTGTATAATAAGTGTGTAATAATTATAAAGTGCACTTAACAAATTCACTTCAGATAGAGATAAAAACAAATCATATCATTCCATTCATTTTCAATGTTTTTTTTTGTTATATTAAAATAAATGTAAGTGATCAGTTTAAACGAGCCACCAATTCATTTAACAATATGTGCCGAAATGCGTGCATAAATATTTTATAACTTTCCCACCATTTTCTCGTGAGATTCCCTCGCCTTTCAAGAGCTGAAATCACAATTCAAATATCGAGCAAGCTAACAACACACTCAAACAAATCAGAGAACCAAAATTCGCTCATTTGTGAATAATCCCACAATATGCTATCATTATTTCAGCAATCATTCCAAACCATTGCAGATCTTTCCATGAAGAAATAGACCGAGTGTTAGCGCAATATCCCTGCAAACTTAAAAAGCATATATCTTATGCTACCGACAGCAAGCAGCGTAGATCGTTCGTCAAAATGATAAAAGAATTTGGCTTTTAAAAATAATGTCAAGGAAGGACTGGAATTCTTTTCTTCTCGGTGCCTTAGATTTGCTTGAGTGATGTGCTCGCTCGGTGATTTCGATCGATCCAGTGTTTGATTCAGTTCACTCGGGTGACCGCGTGTGAACCGTGAACGGTGAACGGGCCGCCTCGGGGTGCGGCCGCCCGCCCTCAGCTGTTCCCCAACAACTGATCCCCGTCGCTTGAAAGAAACGGCGGATCATGGACGGGTGAGCCGCTAATTGGCGGACAATGGGCGGAAAGCGATCAGACGTGCAACGGCGAAGTGAGCTGGCTGCTTTGGTTTTGAATTAAGATTTAGGCCTCGGGCACGATACGAGCGGCGAGCGGTATAGCGTCAGAGCGTCAATGCGCAATGGGTAGTGAAGGACGCATTGACGGCAGAGTAGTGAGCTTAGTTACATCGCGGCCGGCGCTCCTCACTACTCTGACGCATTGACGCTCTGATGCTCGACGCTCGTATCGTGCCCGAGGCCTTACTCCCAAATTATTGAAAATCTGCAGTCTGAAACTTATAAACAATTATGTGAAGTTGAAATTTAGTTATAGTCACAGATCACCAAAATATATTGACCACCATTCAGTAGGTATACAAATGTTATATTTTTTTAGAGTTTTCCTACATTCCACGTGTTTCATATCCTCTTTTCTCACAAACAGATTGCATTTTCACAAAGAATGTTTCCATCTAATTAAGTTAAATGACTTTAAAATAAATAAATCTCTTCTCCCCTACTAACTGACGAAACATTTAATAAACATTATATTTTATGCGGTTTATGTCTCTCACCTAGTAATCCAGTGGTCGATGATTTAAGTTCCATTCCAAGACACCAGCAAATTAGTCCTATTTTCATAGTAAAAGCGTTTAACTTATTTAGAAAATAGTAAGATTGCGATAAGTATTCGCATCTCTATTTTAAAAAAATAAAAGATGTAGGTACTATTTCTGGTATTGTGGGATACCGTATAGGTATTAAACATTGCTTTTCGCTTAACAATTGAAAATGCATGGTGAACACAAATCACCCAAATATATTAAAGACCTGAACTACCGGAAATTTCATGATCTGGTTTCACGGCTGGTTCCATTACGTATGACTCATGACTGTTTAAAAAAATACCGGCTTGTAAATTTTGAAACAATTACGAAAAGGTCAAACTAAAACCTTAAAAGCAGGTGTAATGTCTTAGTAAATAAATAAAACATACTTGACTTGAAGTGACTTAGAAGAAAATTTAACAAAAAAACTAACTTTATTGTAAAAAAAAAATTCTGGGGAATTTATTTATGCATGAATAAATACTTTAAGTACGTTATAAATGTATCTTAACTATATGCGAAGAGGGACGTACTTTCACTGTGTCCCGATCGCCTCATCTAAAAAAGGAGTTTAGTTTATCTCTGTATAGTTTTATGCTCTATGGTTTTGGTGCCATAAATATGTGAGATAAATGAAGTAGCCATCTCAGTGTATATGTGTTTATTTAAATAAGCTTGATATTTACATGTTACAGATTTTTCGCCGCTGCGTTATTTTGCCGCTAAGTGCGCGCAATACGATTCAAAACCCTTTGTTACAACACTGCGGTGCGACATTACGCCGCAGCGTTTTTTCGCCGCGCGGCGAAAAATTCGTGGTGAAAAAACCTGGCTTGACCAGACAAATCAGAATCTAGAATCTGGACAGCCTTATTAAGAGCTTCAACAACCGAAGAGTTTACACGAAATAATGAATGAAATTAGAGGATGCAAGAATGGATAACAGGACAGAGAAGTGTTATGTCTTCTCTGCCTGTCCTGCGGGAAAACGGCGGGATGTTTCATAAGTATTTAATATTTCATAAGTTTCAAGTAGGTGATAATTTATAACAAACACATTGCCCAAGTTTACCAATTAACCAGTTACAGTTTAAAATAGCCACATTATGTAATGCTGTATATACAAAATATATTTTGATCTTACGAGAGTAAAAATATATAATACCCTTTTTATAAAAACTTCTTTAACAAAATATTCACCCCCTATTTTCTACATATCATGATAGAGCAAATAATGAAGATGTTAGGAAAGAATGTAAAGCTGGTTTTAGCATAGTTGATTGAATGAAAAAAGCGAATGAATGAGGAAGAATGGTAACAAAAATATGCGACGCAAGGGTTGATGGCACCAGAGAGGACGACCGCGAAAGACGTGGCTTGACCAAATTGACCAGACACTGGAGGATGGTCCTGTTAGGGGCCTCAACAATCGTCGAGCTTGTATGCGAAGAGTAAGTAAGTCCAATCCTACCTAAATACATGTAGATATAGCACGATTTATTATAAACTGTTCATTTTAACAATATTTTATGTGTAGGTATCTTCAGTGAACATAGTAAGTGGATTTTGTCCTCAAAGGGATGATTAATTAAGATAAATTATATCCCACGTCCACATCCCACAGAAAAGAAACTATTTATATAATAAACGCGTATGGAAATCTTTTTTGGATGCAATTGATATTTTTATACATTTGGCTATTGTATTAGCTGTATACAACGAGAGAGACTGCTCTTCTCAAAACTATAGTATTGATGTTTTAACCTCTGTGTAGGTTGGGGTTGTATCAACTAGAATTGTGGTAGGTTTATTTGAAAATCTCCGGCGGTGCGCGTGCGCACTACGCTTGATTTTTGACATGTCTTGAAAACCGTTTTTATTCAATGTTTCGACATTGTTGTGTTGCGAGAATACTGGAAACGGTGAAAAGCCAACGAAAAGGTGAAGAAGAATAAGACATTGTAGTGTCGGAATGTACAGGATCATGTAGAATGCTATAGATTTTTTGGGCGATCGGCTGATTTTATAGTATATCCTTAACAGAAAAAGTAATTTACGAAGACCCCGAGCGATATTTTTTTGTTGGAAGAAATGAATTTTGCCCTTGGACATTGTTGACAATGAATATTTTTTTCTACATCTCACCATACAACAGGTTTTGATAACATTAAATTTCGAATATTTTGAGTATGTATTTAAAAATACAGTTTCGTCTCTGTGAGACATCTATAATATACATTGATTGATTATTTAATGATTGATGATTTAATGTCCCCGTGACAAAAAATCCAGTTCTGTTCTGAAAAATTTGGACATACACAAAATATTCTGAATGAAAATACTGGTAAACAAGGAGTTTAATAAAAATTGAAACAATATTTCTGGCGTATCCTAGTGTAACGACAGTAATTCGGATGAATTCCATTAGACAGATAAAGTATATTGCTAAAAAACTCCAAATCAAATATAGATGTCTCATTAGCGATATCTGTGGTCATTCAAGAGGAATGAAAAAGCTTTGGGGCCTGCCGCGTTGAGGATCCTTGCAACTCATATGTGAAACGTGGCGTATAATAAATATATACAACTTCCAAAAATTAGTAGACATGGTATTCTATTATGGGTGGAAATGGCGAACGTTGTATATGTGTAAAGTGATCACTTAAGCCAACCGTACGATAGGTCGTAGGTCCTATGCACACCAAAAAGACTTCTATACCTACTCTCCCTTAATATACAGTTTCGTCTCTGTGAGACATCTATAATACACATTGATTGAACATGACATTTATATACTGCAGGATAATGTTTCTTCTATTGTGGATAGGGTAAGGTTTTACTGACGAAATATTGAATAATAACGATTTTGATGACATACGTCAAAACCACGCGCACCGACTAATCTAATTTGATACAACCGTCCTCAAGGAATACAAAATTTACTTTAATGAAAATGAAAGTACAATGATTGATTTCGTTTTTCATTTCGATTATTGCTTGGTACTATTTCCTTAAAATCTTTATATACACCCATTATTATAACAAATTGCAGATTGATTCGATAGAGAATCTTTTCAGAAGGGCTACAGAGTCCCACAATAGCCGTGAAGTTAACTGATCGGAAATAAATTGAAACCGTTTGCACCGGCAGCCAGGGGCGGCGGCCGAGGGGGGCCAGGGGCGGCCGCTGCGGTATTGTTTTCTACAAAGCGAGCGATTTAATTGATTCAATTGCGCCAAAAACACGATCCCGCCAAAATGTTGACGTTCGTCGGCGTGTGTTTGTTTGTTGGCGCCCGGATAGCGACGATCGGGGTTGAACGGAAAACTACAGCGAACCTCGTTGAAAAACACGTATTTCAAATACGCGTTGAAAGCTAACGATAATTAAAGTTTATTTTTAAATACTTACTATCGTCATCATCATCTTGATCTCTTTGTCCTAGTAGAGTCGGGGGCCCAAATACACGACAATGTGCTTCCATATTCTCCTGTCCTACGCCGCTTCCGTGTGAGTCAACCGGTCCATTCAGGCCTATAGTATGTATCTGTTTAAAGTACACGACGTCATGGAATACGTCTACAAACTCTCTGTACTCATTGCCAGTCTGTATAGTCTAGGCGGTGATGAGTATATGTGGTAGTTTATTCGCATATTATAGTTTTAAAAAATATATTTTGAACGCGTTGAGTTCTGAGACACACTTCGGAGAAAAAAAAAGATTATACATTAAAACTCAATAATAGGAACGGAACGGACATTCTGTCCCCGCCTAGTATGAGTAGTAAAGTATCTAGTAGACAATACGGTTCAAATATTGAATAAAAAATATAAAATGATAAATCATACCAGTCATACTGGGCGCCTTGTAGCTAGTAGCAAAATTTCGAGGGAGCCTTCATTCATTCAATTCTCTTCAATTTAAAATTAAAATAAAAAAATTTCACTTTGAGTTAAACTCAGTTCACTACGGAGATAAACAAAATCAGAGATTGGATTTTTTTCAATATTTGTAAGAATATCATGAGTAATCTATATTGAATACTAAAAATTAGATTTAAATAAAAAGATTAAAATCTTGCAGGAATTTGCTATTTCTGGATTCGATAGTGATGATTCCAGAATCGATCCTGGGATTAGCAAAAGCTCATTTACTAAATAATGTTATTTTATTTTTAAAAAATTTAAAGAATATATACTATATACGTGAGCCATTTATTTAAAGGCATCTTCGAAAAGAAGGTAACAAAATATAACAGTTTAAGCTTGACAAATAACAATCATGATGAGAAACGATTTGATTATTATGAATAAAAATATGTCCAAACCAATTTTTATCAATTTGTCTTGGTCGTATTTTCTTTGATCTTGATCTTCTTATTATATGCACTTGTTGTGTTATCTTGATCTTATTATATACTAAAATTAATCCAACATATCAATTCTGAAAATATTGAGATCATGTGCACTGATCCTGAGCTTCTTCAATACTAAAATTAATTCAAAATATTCATTCCGAAAATTTTGAGATTATATGTACTAATCTCGGGAATCGTAAATGCTGTGAACCGGTCCAGGAACCTGAGATCAGTGATTTTCTGGTTCTGGAAGAATAAAATTATTCAGCAAAAATATTTCGCCCAAAAGTAATTTTTCGATATTTAGTGAGAAGGTCTAAAAAGCCAAATATGTATCTCTATTTGGGATAAATTTCCCGCCCTTATAGAATTATTTGAAGAAACTAATCGATACTTATAATAACCTAAATTAATGTGGATACGTATAATATATTTTGAAAAAACGTCAAAAATAATGTTTCTTACAAATTTACTTCACACACATTCAAATTTACATCACATATCATTATAAGTAAAATTATGTTTCATCATTTTATCAGATTTAATTAATGTTATATTTGTTGAAATTTAATTCTGTTGCTGAAAAGCGAATATATTTTAACAATCGTCTTATTTATTAACTGATTAAATTGATTTTGCAAGACAAAAATATATATAATCCGAATAAGTTACCTACAATTACTGTAATTTCAATTAAATTAATTTTTGAACAATTATATACGCCTGATAAAAATATATTGTATCGTGTCGTGGCTGCAGGAGGAATTAATGAAACGCTGAAATTTAATTCCGGATTTATTAATTACTGATTAATTAAGTAAGAAAATGTACAAAGTTACTTAACACTATTGAATGTAACTCTATTCTTTAAATTAAACTATTTGGTAAATTTATCACTCGTAAATAGGTACTTTATAATTGCTTTAACACTTTATTCACTAGAATATTCCATCCCATTTCCGCACGTATTAATTTCGCTTCGGTTTATCTTGCTACGTAAGAACTTTCAAGAATATCGCTGTCGAATTACCACTTGCTTGGCCAGCCTGGCCAAGCAAGTGGTAATTCAACGCCCAAAAACAACAGCAACCGTCCGTACTCCCGTGTGCCTCATTTATATTGGCTTATGCTGATATCGAAACTTCCAGACGTTTCCAGTGTTTACAAGAACTTTCTCGTGGCTTTCATGCTTTTGTAGATTTTCCCGTAAGCCGTAGATTGTGCTAGGCCGTTCTGGAATCTTCGGTAGTATTGTGATCACTGTCGCTTGACATGAGTGCGTGATTCTTTTTAGCCCCGTAACAATATAATAAATATAAATTATATTAAATGTAATTGTGGTTCTTGGCAGCTAATCTAACTAACTAAATCATCGTATTACAATATATTTCTTAATTTATGAGGAAAAAGATTATAGGAAAATAATTACACATTTATGGGTAAACGGGCGACCCAGGCGGAAGGTGTCTCCGAATACTTTTAATCTGTCTACTTATTTGTGTACTCATGGAGAGATCTGAATCAATAGCAGCTATACAGTGAATGGAGACCCAGGACCGTTTTGTGAGTGAAAGCTCCCATATCGACCCTATACTTACGTCGCCAGGTTGACATTTTTTTCTCTAAAGGCTATCTCCGTGCCAAGTCATGTAGAGGGCGACCCGGCAAGGAAAGGTCCAACAAAACTCCATTCACTGTCCCACTCCCACCAAACGCTCTCTATTAGGTAATTAAAACAAATAAAAAATCAATGATATAAAGGTCAATCACAAAAATAAAGCATAAATATAGAAAAGAGAAACATAATAGAGAGAATAATAAATTAAGGTAAAATAAGGAAAAGAGAAAAAAGTGGCTAAACATGTCAAATTAGCTTACGCAACCTGTCCGGTCAAGCTTCGAAGGAAGACAGGACACGAAACTAAAAATTGTGTGTGCGCTGTGGTGCCAAATCGTGTGCGCTTAGGCCCGGTTGTATCAGTTGGATTAAAGTAAAAGTTCGTTTAAAAAGCGTAGATTTTTGCGTTCTCCATCAATCAAACGACCTTTTTCCTTAAAAATCCATGCTTTAAACGAACTTTTACTTTAATCCAACTGGATACAGCCGGCCCTTAGAGGGAGCGTTGTTTGTGTCCATGTTTATGTGTGTGTATAAGAGTGTTTATCATGGACAAGACTGATATTTCGCATGATAGCCCCAAACTCCACACCAGTGACGCTTTATTAAAACCCACCCCGACCGCAATCGCTATTTTCATTCTGTGTTCTGCGCTGCAACAACACACTCGAGTCAATGCATTCGGACAATAAGAAAACACGGAGCGTCTGCAGTTGCATATGTGCGCTACTTGGGCACGTTCTTCTGCCGCCCCCACCGCGGGTAGGGTGGGGGAGGCGGGCACGTGTCCCCGGTTAGCGGGCACGTGGGACGTCTCGTGCCGCGCTCGTCAGCAAGAGCCATCAACTGGGGACATCAGCATTTGATATTAATGTACAGTCCGAGGATAATCATTTATTATTAAAATATACAATATTAATAGTAATTTACGTTGCACGTACACCACCTTTAGGTGAATGTGGCGTATGTTTATTTAATTTAATTATAATATAATAAAATTTGAAAAAATGCTTTCATCTTGAATTACTGCAAAATTATTTTGCGGTGACGTTATTTATATTATTAACAAGCAAACACATTATATCAACCACTATTTTTTTTAATTATCAATATGTTTGGAGCCAATGGTCCCTTTATCAAGATACAAAGTAAACTATAAAAAGAGATGAATAACTAATTAAGAAGTAATGTAAAAACATATTTAACTAACTGACTAACTAATTATCACGCCGTTTCCCCGTAGGAGTAGGCAGAGAGGATAGATCGCCATATTCTTCTATCTTGACACAGCACTTTTGCTTCGGTTACGTTCATACATCTTCTCACACATGTTATACGGTTGTTGAGGCTTTTAACAGAGCCATCCTCCAATACTTGTAGTATCTGATCGTATCAGGTTTCGGACGCCCTCTATTCCTGTTGCCTTCAACACTCGCAAATTTAAAAAGTAACTATTTGCAAAAAGGACCTGGTAATGCAGTCGGTCGTGACGTCAAGCTATTATCACCCAGAAATGTATAGTATAATCACTGTAAGTATGCGGTTGAACTGATCTGCTCACTAACGCATTCAGTGAGGGAGCCTGAACTAATCCAAAATCCAAACAATTAGCTTCAGTTTGACGAATTTGACGAATCATCTTCGGGCTGATGCGCGTGGCTGAAATGTCAGCCGCACTCTTACAGTGATCAGACTCTAACCGTCAATTGCTTGTGCACAAATAATAGCCGAGATAAGTATGGATGCACTTTCTTTCCTTTACAAACCGCGATGCCTACAGCACTTCCGAAGTACCAATACATTTTCGAATATTTAGCAGCAGACCTCACAGTTGAGGTTCTCGAATGAACTCGAGAGGCGCACTCGACCCTTATAAAAAGGAACGGTTTAGCACGTTCTACCACATTCATTGGGTCTCTTCAGTGTCCCCCTTCCTGTCCCGCCCGCCCCCTCCCGGCCGCCCACCCCTAGCGGAGACTAGGCACAGCACGTGCCGAGGGTGTACTTCCGCACTGCGCACCACTGTCCGTGTTTCATTCAATTCTATTTTGTTATTCATTTACCCAACAATGTACATTGAACGTACCGTCACATTATTTATACACCTTCCTATATCTTTGCTTATTGTATTCCAATCGAATTATAGTCTTCAAAAAGACATAGGCCCGAATACAGAGTGATTTTATGTTTAAGGTACGCTTTAAGGCGTCATTTACAGTACAAAATTTGCAAATTTAAGGCGTATTTTAACCTTTAAATCATTTAAGTATTGACTTTGTATTCGCGTCATACAGGGTGTCTCGTAGCTTTTAGCAAATTCTTCAGGTAGGTAAGCATTCTTCATTAAATTTTAAATAACCATCTTCACAGACATATGGACGAAAGGAACAACATATTAAGTAAAAAATGCAGGTTTTCAGGAGAGCCAAAAAAGTTCGTTTGTCAAATAACGAATGCTTTAAAATGTCTTTTAAAGCCTTCATTATTTTATCTAATTTTTATACGAGTAGTTTTGTTTTGTTGCACAATAACTAAGATCTAAGTTGACGAGTGTCGTTTTTTCGTGAAATATTTTTCAAAGAATTTGTCATCAAAGAAGAATCATGTCATTTGTACTTTTTCAAATAATTAAGAAATAATCGCATTGTATTTTATTTTATGACTCATCTAATTTTTCTGTATCTAAAAAACAACTCTGCATACATAACTTAAAACTCTATTTTATTGACTCATTACGTTGTTCCTTTCACCCACAGATTTTACCTTCCCCGAAACCTTCTTTAACCCGTCCTTGTCTTCGTCCATCTCCTACTTGTCTCTTTACCATGGAGCGAGTTTTAGGTATAACTGTATTGAAATATATTTCAAATAATGTTCTACTAAATTGTGTGGTTGGTTGGATGAAATTGCCAATTGAATAAATGAATAAACAAAATTCTTTACATTTTGTGTGAAACTTAATGAGATAAGTGACATTAAAGTTTGCATTTTTTTTTCAATATTTCTGATGAATCTAAAACGTTGGAGCATTATGAAAGTAACATACATCGTATATTAAAAATACATTCGCTTTTATGCAAGCCAAATAAAATTATTTAAACCTTGCAAAAAAATCTGTTTCAAATTTCTGGCGAATGAATTTTTGATATTCAATAATATTTACTCTGATAATAGTCGAACTTTGATGTCGCTTATCTCTGTTGACATGGTGTCAATATATATTTTTTATTCATAATTGAATAAAGTGGACTCCCCAAAAGTTTTTGCTACTAGCTACGAGACACTCTGAATCAAAATACATATTTTTTATTAAAGAATATAATTTCGAGTTCATGAAAATTTTCAATGTTTTTTAATAAATTAATTAATGTAGACAGACACACGCCGGGTTTGTACCTGGCTTTATCTAATATTCTGTTGTAATGTGTGTTAATAATTTTTAAAAATATTTGATTAACATTTTAGATCGATTTCACAATATTTTATTCTTTGTTGCGATTAATTAATGTATAACAATAACTGTAATAATAAGTGTAAAGTCAACAACTTTACTAATAACTGTAATAATTAATGTAACGCTGAAATTCAAACATATGAAGTCCGTCTTTTAAAGGATATATATAGCCAGTTATTCGCAAAAGTGTGCATATTTTATTATTTTGTTATTTTTTTTATACATTACAATGATTTTTATAACAAATTAAACTAATTTTATTACATTTTAATATGCCAATAGCTCGAAGTTATCATTGTAAAATTATTAATTATTATGGTAAAAATTTCACCACTTGCTCATCGTTAAAATAACTACACATGCACATTATGGATAGGCAATACATAAACGTATCAATGTACTTCGAGAATCTTATTGCCCTTTGTATCACTGACTGCGGCTCCAGTACTGGCTCTGGTAGTCCAGAAATATCCGAATTGGCTTCTCATACCAAAAGTTCGGGCTTCGATTCTCGTTCAGGTCACATTACATTTAAGCGATTTTCTCAAACTTCCGTTTATTTGGGTAGTTTCCCTAATGTAATTTGCCCTCATGGTCTGTAGCGCTAAAAAATATACAAATATGATGTATTAAAACATTTTTGATGGGAGGATGTGATTTTTATGCGCAGGTTATGCAAAATTTGCACAAATACTATTATAATCATCTATTTCTTTGTGATTATTCATTTCAAATTAAATAAATCACAAATTCAACTGGTTTAAACTTGAATATTTGAAATATAGTGGTTTAAAGCAGGTGAATTTGTGTTTAATTTAGTACGCAAAATTTACTTCAGCTCGATTAAAGGGTGTAGGAATACTTATAGAGCAAACCGATTAATTTTTATATATAAATAGAATAGAATAGGTATTTTACCTAAGTTGGTGTAACAACTAGATATAACAGACTGTCAAGAAGGAGGAGTATACCTTGAGAGAGCCCGACCCTTTTGTCTCGGTGTCGCCAAGAGCGTATTTTTGAAATATTGATTAATATTGTTGCAATATTTGTGAAGTGCCCTCGGCCAGGCTCCATTGTCCCGGGAACAAAGATGAAAGCGAGACGAGATTGTGGCGCAGGCGCTGAGCCTCCACTTCCGCCGGATCTTGATGAGGACCAGGTCCTTTGTTTCCGAGAGTTATAATAGATCGGTTTTATAGTGTCGCATCCGGGATTTCCTAAGAATACTGAAGAACCGACACTGCGTAGGTATTTATTTACATCATCGCCATCGTGAAAGTTTTATTAAAATAATTCGTTATAAGTACCTACATGTAGATGGCTAAATCCAAGATTATGGTCATCACAACATATTCTTCTGAAAGTAAGTATCTTCGGTATATTTAAATTTTTATCTTTATTTTAATCCTGATTATAAAATAAAACAGACTTGACGCTCAAATAAGTATTAAAGAAAATATTACACTTCAAAATTTCGAAAATTGCACCATACATTTTGACATTTCATTAGCGATATCTGTGGACGAAGTGTAAAACACAGACACGACTTTTACGACGATAATCAAACGTTTACGTGAAACATAGACATAGATAAAAATATTGAACATAGGAACTTTTATATTATTAATATTTAAAGCATTAACTTTGTGGTTGGACATAATAACAGAATGTTAGTAAACTTAGTAAAAACGACTGCCAGATTTACGGTCTACCGGTTTCAAGACGTACCCGTCTTTTCGTCAGGACCAACACTACACTACTACATTCACAACACTAACACCCCAACCATATATACGACAATACTATGGTTGGGGTGTATAGTGTTGTGAATGTAGTAGTGTAGTGTTAGTCCTGACGAAGAGACGGGTACGTCTCGAAACCGGTAGACCGTAAATCTGGTAGTGGTTTTTACTAAGTTTACTAATATTCTGTTATAGGAACTTTTTGTATTTTGTTAATAGGTTTGATTTTTGTGGTTTGTGTTTCGAAATTATTATCGAAAAATATTTTTTGTTTATGACTTACGTTTTGTTTTTAGTATTAACTTTTTTCTATGGTTCTTAAAATGACGCGTGTGGTGCAATTTATGGTGCATTTGAACGTCAATTCTGTTTCATTTTGAAATCAGGTCACTCAACTATACCGAAGATACTTACTTTCAGAAGGATCTCTTATGATGACCATGTTCTTGAATTATGGCATGTAGATTATTTGTTTATTATTGTTTTGAAAATTGTGGCAGAACATCTTTTAACCCGTTCATTGCTAACCAAAAACACCAAACGACCCATTTAATTAACGAATCAATTCTAACTGACGAAGAGTGACCTTGTGCTGAGTATAGAAATGTCTCAAAACCACAGTGCTCCATGTGTTTAAATTCGGTTAAAACGTAAAAGGCAGACCAACGCACCTCGCGCGGTGTACGCGTGCCGGCCATATTGCAACGCGCAACAACAGAAACAACGCGCGTCGCGCATCTCAGAACTGAACTCGATAACACCCCAGAAGACTTGTATAATGATATTACCATATTTGGCAGCCAGATCTGAACAGCAACATTATCTTTAAATTCTTTTTTCATGTTTTGGTACCATCATCTACTCATCTCTTAGGTACACGGCACCTTACCACCTTACCAGTTGAAATCTTACATGAAGTGTGAACCTAACATGAACAAGTAGGTTAACACTTTAAAAACTCTGTGTTATGATGCTTTCTTCTAATTTTCTTCCGGTGCCTAGAAAGGAAGTTTTAAAATGAACTAGTTACCTATTTAAAAATACATTAGCATTCGTATACCTGAGACGTGTTATATTGTGATGTAGATACAAATTAAAATGTAAATGCAGATTTTTGCCACCAGCATGTTAACTCTACGAAAGCAATGACGTAAACTACCATTGGTTTTAGCATTATTTATTTTACCTATAAAAAGGTCTATGTAAAACATACAATTGAAGTAAAATATATATAAATAAAAAATATACAGTCGATATAAAAAGAACGAAGTAAAAATAGAACGATGGGATAGTGCGCATGAAATATTTATAGGTGTAAAATACGGTTAATAGGAGCTTTGTGGTAAAATATAATAATATACAAATGAGAACATTATTACGGGCACTTTAATTAAAGTTTTAGAGACTGATAAGAATAAAGTGTAGAAATAAAAAAATATTTGCAGAAGTCCTAAAACATACGTAAGTTATGTGTCTTTTTATAATAATTTTTACCATATTTGTAATAAAATATTTTTATCGTTGGTATTAAAAAAGAATTTATTAAAACTTTTACTATATGGCACTTTTAATCTATGTGTTTTTTAGGTTCCAACGTAGGATCTAAGGAAAGATAGTTATTTTAAAATGAAATAAATTATAAAAACGTTAATCAAAATGGAGCTAGGTATGCACATTCTATTTGAGAATAAATAATTTATGTACAATAAATGTCATGAAAGATACATCTATAAAAATTTTGTTATGTTTTTAGTCACGCACTTACTATTTTACTAGAAACTTGATATCCAACTGAAACCAAAATAATTTTTATATTTACTCAAACGTTTACAAAGGAAATTAGATAGATAGGTATATTTTCCTTACTTTGAATATTTCCTTTGAAGTATCCGTTTCACGATCTGGTGTTCTCGGTGCCGCTAAACAAGCAAATGGAGCCAACATCTTCACAACATTACACAGATCCATGTTTTGTCCGTGTTTTAACAAGAAACCCGACCCGGGGATGTGGGATGAGCTCGGGCCACTTATTGACCCGACAAAATACCCTTCAAAATACACGTAACACACGAACTACACATTTTTGTATTTCTTTGCAGATAAAGCAGCCCTCTGAGAATTCACTTTGGCATGTTTTTAAAACCCTTAAAACTAGTTTACATTCAATCTAGTTATTCCTGAAAATTCTCCTCTTTTCTAGCGTGAATTCGGGCGTGTACTGCATGCATACAATCAAAAAAGTTACGTATTATTTCTGAGAAAATAATAAATATTGTCAGGGGATTTTAGAAACGGAAAGAATAACACGTAATCAAGGATTTTACAGCTCTCTGGACATTTTACAGTACGTAAATTGGAAATTACTACAAGGGTATGAAATAAACTACCAGATTCGTGAAACGTTTGGAAACCCGAAAATATTATAAGCGCAACAAAGCCATCGAGAAAAACAGTTTTTTGTAATGTTTCAGCGATTCCACGGAAAACAAGTGACCAGCGGCGATTCAGTGAGCGAAATACCGGCGATAATAAATTGGGAGAATACTTACGTATATAATGAATATGTATATAATGCACATCGTCAGGGAGGGAGACGTGACTGTATTTTTGGCTACACCATATTTATATGATTACGGCCAGTGCCGAAAAGAATTGAGTCATTTTGTTTAAACCAAGTGAATTTGTTTTTAATTTAACTTTAAATATTACTCAACAAATTTTTAGGGTCACATAAGATTTTCATTTCCTAAAATAAGAATAAATAATATGAATAAACATTCATCATATAGCCTATGTGTGTTATGGATTAAATCAATTTTATTTAAGGAATAATAAAAATATACAATATTTAAAGCGTTAATAAATCTGATTCCAGGTTGTGATACATGATACCTACCTGATATCCTGTAAAAAAGACCTGAAATCTTTACAACAAGATGGAAGTGAGGTAGATGTAAGGCACTGGCATAAGAAGACTGAAAATAGTCTGAATGCAGTGTAGAGATAGAGAGTAATCTATGTACAGTCGAATAAGTCTGCATATAAGTGTAGAAGAGTTCTTTAATATAATATATAGTTTATTTGTTAGATAGGATTACAATAACATCTATCTGGAGGTATCGTTATCAGCTGCGAAATCTATGCATACTAGTTCATGAGAAAAGACTACAGATATCTCTAACATAGTCTTTTCAAATAAACGAAAGTTTTTCGGATTTGGAACGTGTATACGTAGAACTTTCAAAATTTTGTTAATGTATGGATGTTCTTACGAAGGAATTGGTAATCGTTACATTATGTAGAATGATCACTTACGCTAACCAATACAGGTCGTAACCCCTGAACCATCATATAAAAAGAATTCCATACATGTCTCTCATATAAATAGATTAGTCTCTGTGAGACTTGTATAATTTATCTTAATTGATGTGCTATATATTTATAATAAGTGAAAGAATGAAGATGGTACCTAAGAAAGCGGGAATAATGCCACTTACATTTTATTTCTGTCTGCCCGTCTGATTCGCCCACCCGACCAACAGACAGCGTAACAGCTGAGACGCGTATAATTGGGGGTAGGTATCGGTTTACAGGAACAACAAGAGCCCTTATGTTGTGTTCGGCGCATGCCTAAACAATTAGCAGTCGCAGCATTCAGTATCTCTCGAGATCGGTGATGAGCCGTCAGCGATGATACTTGTAGCGGAAAATCTGCCTGTCTGATTCACATTTCGATTCTGTCTGTCTTCTCCGAGAATAGTCGCTCTGTTTGTACGAGTATGTGCGATTTCGTTGATTATAGAAATGATGTAATTCTTTCCGGCACTGGCCGTAATCATATTAATATGTTTTTCAATAACTGTGAAATGATTTTTTGTCAACATTATTTATATTAATAACAAGAAAAAACTTTGTATAAACCACTATTTATTGAAATGCCAATGGTCCCTTCGTAAGGGTACAACGTATACCGACTAAAAATTAAAATTCGAAGTATACATATTAAGAAACACAAAAATAAATGTATAGGAGTTGAAAAAAAATTAAGGACTAATGTGAAAAAATTGAAAAGGTAGTGAAAAATTCATTTAGAGTTGCGGCAAAAGCCATTTCTTCCGACAAAAAGTATTGTCCGAGGTCTAAGTAAATTACTTTTTCTGTTAAGGATATAGGTACCTACTATAGAAACATTTGATCGTCAGAAAAATCTGTGTCAACTTACATAATATTGTGCATTCCGACACCACAACGTCGAAATATTCAATAAAAACGATTTTGATGACTTGTCAAAAAAGAGGCGCAGTGCGCACGCGCACCAGTTTAAACTAACTATAATCCAAGTAGATACAAGTTGGACACAGACACATTGACTTCATTGCCTTTCGTGTCTTTAATAAGCTAACTGACGAAATTAAGGCAACTGTAAAACTCAGCCATTTTAAATATAAAATAATAAATTGGCTTTAAAAATTCAGGAAGAAAGTATGCTGAGAGTGTGATCCACCCATGATCCAATCTTTTATATTTCTATATTTTTATTGTATTATATAGTATTGCATCATATTATAAACTATTAAACTGTTAAATATAACTACCCCAGAACATATTTAACCTAGTGAGGCGTTACAAGCTAAATGTAAGAAAAGTATATTGTGATAATATAAATAAATAAATAAAAATACAACCGGCCCTTAATCGTATGAGCCAAATCAATATTCAGTACAGTCCACGATGGTATGGACCGACGAGACAGAGTAGCCCTCTCACGAGCAAACGATGATACAATTTTTTAACACTACGGAGTAGGTCCTTCGTGAAACATTAGATTCTTTACTCGCGCTTGTTTGTGTAAACCTGCTTCCGTCGAGTTTGTTATTCCACCGTATGAAACAGTCGGAAGGTTGTTTTTGCTTAATCCAGAGTAAACAGGGCAACCTCGGGGTGTTCGGATCTTCATATTTTATTATTTCTGTCTGGAGGCATCGAGTTTCACACTATTTGTGTTTTTACGAACACAAACATTTGATCAAACGGGAAATATTATTCCGCCTAAAACGTGTTTTGGCCATTTTATACGTTTTTTAATTATTTTTATGTATTTCTTTGACTACATACCTAAACGAAGCTCTGTGAAGAACTTTCGTCCTGGCTTTTTCGATGAGGCTTCTAAAACATGGCTTCTAAAACTAAGATAAAAGCATGGCTAAAACAAATCGATGCAGATAAATTAGAAGGAGTATTGAAAACTTCGCAGTAATTTAAAAATAGAAAATAAATAAGTATAAACCAGTCCGCCTCAGCACAGGAACCCCTAGTGAGGAAGACTAAGAACAATAATATCAACAATTTCATTATACATACATATTATTATATTAAACATGTACAAATTGTATCTAAATTGTATCTAATAAAAAAAATAATAAAAAAAGAGAAACATTAAAATGGAAAAAATATCCTGTTATCTCTTCAAAAGTATCTATAATTAATAAAATAAATGTCGATTAGCGTGTGAAATATAATTCTAAATTTATTGTACCTAGATGTATAATAGTAGATAATTATTCATTTATCTCAGTAGTTCCTACTGTCCTGATGTACATTTTTCAATTGTCATACACAGGGAATCTCTGGATGGTAGCAAAAACTTCGTGAAAGTCTTCTTTGTTTAATTTTGAATAGAAAATAATACGTTTTTGGTGAAATAATAAGGAATAAACAGTAGATGAGATATAAACTACACCAAAGTTTGCATTTTTTCCATTATATCTGTCTGATTTTTTCGTAAAATTTAAGACTACCATGAAAGTAATTTATATCGAATATTAAAAGTTCATTCGCTTCGATACAAGTCAAATAAATTAATAAAACCTTGCGAAAAATCTGATTAAAATTTCTCTACGGTTTTAATCATTCTATTTGACTTGTATTTAATAAGTGAATTTTCATGATACTTCAGCGTTAAAGAGAAGATAGGCCAGAAATATTGAAAAAGGTGCAAACTTTGATGTAGCTTGTCTCCTTAATTAACTATTTACATTTCAGTGAAACTGCAAAAAATATTTTCAATTCAAAATTAAATGAAGAAGACTCCCCCGAAATTTTCGCTACTGCATATGAGACACCCTGAATATATTTTAAAAAGTGCAAATAATAAATAATGTTAAACATAATGAAAAACATATTTTCGCAAGTAATTCCATCTAAATATAATAATTTCCTTGTCTGTCTGTCCGACTGTCTTTCGGTCCGCAACATCCGTAAAATAATCAGAGTGTGACAGCAATCTGTGGGCTCGGACAAATTACACACACGGTCTTAACATTTTTATATTATTATTTAATTATATTTAATTTTAAGTTTAAGCGAATAAAGTCAATTTAAAAAACAAATGATTCATGAATTTTCAGCTTTATAATCCTGCAATTATTATGTCTCATGATTTTTCACGCATACACGGCCAGTGTTTTAGGTAAAACTATTGTTGATTATTTATTTGATTGGAATAAAATATCAATAGGTCATCAATAACCCTAACAGAACAATATTTTCATCACATCATCGACATCACTATTGCAAATATAGACGACTCTGTGGCATCTTGGACTCTTCAAGCAATTCTATTCATTGATTTCCATGTCTTTAAATAATCGCTTTTCTTTCAATTTTACTTAAATATCTGATGTTATTTACCTGTTTTTTGTTATAAATATATATGTCATTATCTTTACACAGCCATTAAGCGAGAGCTTCTTACCACTGGACCACAATAGGACCTATTTTAATTTTCCTGCTCAATATGAATTTCGCACTTAGTATTATAATTTCCTACTAACTAATAATTTACTGTTTTTCGCATTAACACCTGTCACCTAACCTGGCTCATTCAATCGTTGACAAATCTGTCAATTAGCCCGTCGCATCACGCAGACAACACATGCGCCAGAGCGCCCGATAGATCCCGCTGGATAGATAAGTTGTTGGTGGTCGCGGCATGTTCAATCGCTTCGGCCCAACAAAGCGTTCAACGAGGAAATCGTTTAATCTGCAAATAACGACGTGTGAAATCGCGGATCTTTGGGGCGGTGTCTGCCTCCCCCATCTGCCGTCTCACCCTCGACCCTGCGCGGGCGGCACGTAACAGACCCCTGCTCGTCACCTGCTCTTGCAACTAACACCTACAGGATTATTACAATTTATTTATTAACTCGGCAACCAGGCATTTTTATGTATCTTTCATACCTGTGACGTGACTTAAGAGGGTAGATAAAGTAACCGCATTGGTAGATTCATTGTAACAAATTTGGTAGTGCGAAGGAAGAATTCCGACCCTACCTATGGAATCTTCCGGTGCTCGTATATGTGCCGCATGGCGCACAAAATACAAGAAAATAATTAATAACACTCACAGTCTACTTATTTATTTATTTATTTATTTATTTATTTTGAGTATTCACAAGTTCACAATACAATAAATCAAAGAAACATCTTGTAATATCCTACTGGAGCTCAATTATGAACAACTCAATATTTCAGATCTCAGCTCAATGTAATTTCAGATCTTAACGCTAATCTAACCAATTATATAAGAAATAAAACAAGAGAAAATTGAAATAAACAAAATATGACAACCCTATTTTTTAAAACAATAGTTTACTTACGCTGAATTTACAAATATTGGATGAATTGAGGTTACAAGTGAAGTTACACTTAGGTACAAGATTAAATGCTTCTAGTCGATCGTAATAAAGCGCGGCTTATTTACTAAACCATTAATGTATAGTTTTTGATATCCCCTTATGCCAGCATTCTTTTGCTGCCTGGAGACTTTCGTTTTATTTTGTTTTCTTGTTTTTTATTATATATGTATATTTTATTATTTTTTTCAGTTTTATTTATAATAAAATTGAATAAATAAATTAATTGATACCTTGACTTTGACTTTGACTTTGACTTTGATCTCGTTGCCAGCAGAGTACCGGGTCACAAAGGACCCCTTGCTCTTTCATCATTATGTGAGGTGAGGGATTAATTTACCTCACTTGCGGGCTTAATTGATACCAGATTTTTGTGGACCATATGAGAGATTTCGATAGTGCGTAATTTCTTCAAATTAAATTTTAAAAAAATATTTATTTCTTAAGTTAGTCAATATTACACTCCTGTATATTAACTAGTATTTAACACTTAACATTCTAAAATCTATAACTTATATACTATCCATAATAACCTGCATATTTACATTTACATCTAATTTAATCTATGGCACCATCTATAATATATATAAAATACACCTTATAATATTATCTAATCTATGGTACAATCTACAGTAAAAAATAATACATCTTATAATATGATCTAATCTATGGTACTCATAATGGTAATCATATTCTATTCCTATTTCTGGTGTTATATGTATGTACATTACTATTTACAATAATTTTGTTCAAAAAATATTTTGGCATTTTGTTAATGAGAATTTTATGTACAAATATGAGAACGTTATAAATAAGTATTTTTTTATTTCCATCCAATTGAGTGCTCTTCTCATTTCTTCAATTCTGGTGTATTTACTTTTTTTCCTACCATCTCGTTTTTTTCTACTCTACAATTTTATTATGGAATATTATATTATACATCTGAAGCGAATATTTGCAAAAAAGGGTTTTGCATCACTTCACGATCACCAATCGCGCACCTATTATGAGCGCAAGTGTGCCAACGTAATGACATCACCGCGCACCGGGGGCACGCGCCCCCACCCCTAATGGCGTAATGACGTAATGACGGGGGATTATCTCCTGTTTATCTAACCGGCTCTTCACACGGCTCGCAGACGTGACGTCACAGGATGCCGCCCTGATTGCGCGGAGACGAACCGCGTCAACACTTTTCAATCTCTTTGAAACACACTGTGACTATATTTTTTATTTATTTATATACCAATTTATTTTTGTTTTGTAATGTAATTTTAAAGAGTGGACATGAAAGTATTAATATATAAATTAATATATTTTCGTCTCTTCTATAAAAGTCGTGGACTTGCGTATAGCGGAAGAGTATATGTGTATTGTTATAACAACCTTTTCAGAACAGTAAAATAGAAAAAAAACATTATAGAAAAGACAAACAATTGTGAACTGTAAATGATAATATGTAATTAAGGTAAATTATAGAAATCTCACAGAGACGATGCTATTTATATGAGGAACGTGTATGTTTTTTTATACGATGGCCGAAGGTTTATAAATTGTATGAGCTGGCTTAAGTGATACTCTACACAATGCAACGTTCACCAATTCCATCGTAAGAACGTCCACACATTATTAATTTTCTTTAATGTTGTATGTACTCGTATGTTTCAAATTGAAACCTTTCATATATTTGAAGAGACTATGCTAGAGACAACAGTAGTCCTTCTCATGAAATAGTATACATATATTTCACAGCTGGTAATGAATAATACCTCTATATTTTTAATGTGGCGTATTAAGCAGTATTATTTTTAATGTTTATGTATACGATATTCTTCTAAATTCTTTAATATATACACTAGAATACGCATGAAAATCAATATTGACCATTTTTTAACTCCTTTTATAGACCAGTATTTTTTAACAATATTTTTGTTCTGAGAACAAATAATTGAGAGTAATTGTGTTCTCAGAACATTCATATAAAATATTGTTAAAAATATAATTTTAGTATGTTTGGATGGATTAAATAAACTGGTATGATTTATATGACGAAACATAATCATCTCGCAATTACTTTTATCTGTACACGATTTTTTAAATTAATAACAGTAATTTTTGGGATCTTTACTATTTCGGGTGGACTGGGAGAGATTGTTAAAATGTTTAATGCCTAAACTTAAGTGATTTTGAGATGCTGTGAATCTGGTTTTAGGTACATATAAGGTATCTTTTAGATATATTTAATATTTTTTTGATTTTTATTAAATTTTTTTGTATATCTCTATTACTTTTGGTACTCGAAAATCTAAATATAATTAGGCTATGGGATAGTCTCTATTTATTTCAAAATCATTTTAACTTTCGTTTTTTTGAGTTATTTATAGTTATTTTAATGATGTTTTCTAAGCACCACCCCATTCAAAAATACCGTATTGTAATTGTGATTGAATGAATGCATAATATAATAATAATCCCTCCACCATTTCAATACTGAAAAAATAAGATATCAAGATATATACTAGCTAGGTAGGTAGGTAGGTAGGTAGGTACCTTCTAGTATCTACAACTGAAGTGATACTACGTAACGAAAACTTAAACAATGGTGAAATGTCAATGACAAAATGTAGAGATAATGTAATTATGACAACTTATTGAAAAGTATTATTAACATAACATTATATAATATTAGCTTCTTGATGTAGTGGTCATGGCGCTCGCCTAGTGATCCGGTGGTCGGTGGTTCGAATCCCATTCCAGGACACCAGCAAGTTATTCCAATTTTCATAGCACAGGCTTTTGGCTTAGTTTGAGAATAGTAAAAATATTGATGCGACACGTATTCCGTGTTCGAATGAGTGTTAGGAGTAGTATGATTGAATGGATTTTAGTATAATTGGATGGATGGATGGTATGATTTAGATGAGGAAACACAATCATCTCGCAATCACTTCGCATATATTAATTAATTTTGTTAATTTTATTCTTATATGTGTAAAATATCAGTGTCTCTTTCTATATCACATTTTATTGGAACAAAAAAAAAGAAAATGCCATTATTTTGTTATGAAGGTACCTACATATTTTATAATAAGTAAATATTTCGTAAAACAGAAGATAGAAATGTGAAAATTGGAATATTGTAACGCTGCTCTATTATTAATTTGTTTACAAAAACCATTCCGAATAAAAAAAAAAACCTAATACGTATTGCATATACAAAATTTTCTGCCGCATCCATTGATCTATTGGTCTCTTGAAACGAGTAGTCATCTCTTTATGAGTGTCTTAACCACTAGAAAAACATTTTGAGTTTGAGTCACAAAGAAGCAAATTAATACTATCTAGTAGATAGTAGATATTGAAATTGAAAATAAATATGCCTTTTATGCTTCTAGATACGTAATTAAACATTTGGATTCTCAATGGTATTTATATTGGATAAAAATTATTTGAATTACGTGTTTGATAGTAAGTTTTTTACGTCTGTGCAGTTGGAACCAAATTCAAATATCGAACAATCACAGGACTATCTGAAGTCACAAAAGTTGAGTCAGCCTTTTAAAAAATACCGCTTTTATTCCTATTCATTCAAAGCATTGTTTCTTTGACATATGATAAAATTTGATTTGCTGGTCGGCAGAACTCTCGTTTTGTGATATCAATATCGGGCATTCTATCTAACAGTTTAAGTTACTTATATTAATGAGACAACTCGCTATATATACGGTAATCATATAAATATGCGGTCTCTAGGCACGAAATAATTTTTCCAAACCTCGTAGCAACCTGGAACCTGCGCCCATCTGTGTGTGCATTAAATCGTTAAGCCGCCGTTAACGAGTGCACAGAACGTGTGTTGGAAACAAGCGGACAACTTCCCAGCGATTCCTTGTCCGAAACCAAAATAATGGCCGATTACAAAATAACTGACACAAACTGTCATGGCGCCTTTTGTAGCGAACGTGTTTCGCGACGATTGAAGCAATTAGGTGTCGCTCGTATTGCCGCGCAGCCAGTGCAAACCAAACAAGTGCCGCCAACAAAACGACACAAACAAAACAAGGCGGGAAAAGGCCGGCGCCGGGGGCGGGAAAACGGAAAATAAATCTGACAGATTGTACTCCAACGGTTCGCCCCGAGCGGCAAAACCGCTCCGTCTATTCGCTTATTAACAGTATTTTTACACTTTTGTTGTGGATTAATGAGAACTGCTTACGGGAACTCTTTTATCTGATCCAAACTCGGATTTTTAACCGTTTCCTGGAAAATGGTTTTTTAAAGGAAAGTAATTTTTTCACATAATTTAATAGCAATAATTTTTCACATGCATACAAATTTTCGATTACCTGCATTTTGAAATAGTTTATTTGAGATACTAATAATAGAATAATATTTTAAGAACAGAACTAAGTAAAAACTACTACCAGGTAATGGTAGTGGTTTTTACTATGATAACTTACACTGTTATAAAGACATTAATTCCCATGTATTTCAATTTACAGTGTTTCATAAAGCTGAAAAGTAAATTACAACTAAATGTAACGCTTTGTAAGTATAACGGACATAAAAATATATAATTTCATCTCTTATATTTGAATCAATCATTTTATCACAATGAGGATGTTAATTGACAAGGAAAACTAAAATCTAAAATTCGACGTTTTTCAGCAAAGTTTTTTCTTTAATGAGTTCCATTGTTGAAGAAAAACTTTTTCATAAATTCATTATTACTGTACTATAGCTTTTGATCACGTTACATTAGGCTAGATAAGGTTGGATTAGATCAAAAAAAATTTTTTTTCATCCTTTTTTTGTTGTTTTGTTATGCGTTCTCTTAGTTGTACTGCGCGTGATTGTCGGCGCGCAGTTGTCTTGTGCGCAATAGCTTAGGTTACGCTAGGTTATGTCGGGTTACATTAGGCTGGGTAAGATTAGGTTACATTTAAAAAAAAAACATTATTTTTAATTTTGTTGTTTTTTTATGCGTTCTGTTCTCTTAATTGTCTGCGCGGGGTACCCTAAACAGTAGATTATTAAAAGAATAAACCTGAAGCATCATGAATCTGAGGGTCATTAGATCGCCTAGCAAGAACATAAAGAAAGAAATGTACTTTTGCTGTACCTACCCATTTTGTCCTTATATACAAAATATTGTGAGATTTTCGCTAAATTTAGCCCAAATATTATTCATTTGTTGTCCTGACAATAGTCTAAGGTGGAAATACACAAATTGGGCGATCACAAAGACCTATCCTTAACACCACCATTGATGCCAACAAAGGAAACTAACGCGAGAACCGGCGGGGCGCTCTGCGTTGGGTTGACAACATTTTTGATTGAGCTTAGCAATACTTAAGCGGGCTTTATATTTTTTTTAAATGAATATACCTACGTGTCCTAAACGATGCAGAACTTTCATGGCATGAACAAATTAAACACGTTACCAGAAAATATTTTACATTACATATTTACTCCCTAGCAGACTTTCTCGCGATTTACTATAAAATAACAATTACGCAATAGGCATAATGAGAGTATTAAAGAATTAAAGAATAAGTTATTTTAGAGAAGAAAATATTTTGAAAGGATTCTAAAAAATGATCCAGTTTTAATACACACATTGAGATTAGTAAGATTTTCAATAAAATAATAGTAAAAAAATCTGCAATCGGCCATTTTAACTGAAACACCGATCAGAGCGAATGACATCACGCCTAAGTAACCACCACCTTGTCTCTTGAACTGTTGTCATAGACACATTGCAATGATTACTTAGGCTTGACGCCTACTTTTAATTTCACGCGTTATCGCGCGAAATTAAAAGTAGGTAGATGAAATTGCATTTATTTGTGTAAAAACTTAGTTTATTACTGAAATAATGTTATTTTCGGTAATAGTAGACGTGTAGGTACCTACATACATAGAAGGTTATTTCAAAATGTTAGGTATGTTATCATGCCTATTCCTACTTCTTCGCCTACTTGATATGCTGACGTGTGTTATCTGGGTGTCAATGAAGAGCATCGCAATAGACTGGAAGGCCTTCAAAACGTACCTATGTATCCGTTTTATCTTCAACCTCAAAAAATTCGATCACATTTCAACTTACCTACCGCAAACTTTTCCATTGGCCTAAAATCCGACAACGTCATAACATCTTTTATCTCCACTTTAAATATTATTTTCAATCCTCACTCACGTCACCTGAAATCTAAACTCAACATGCTATCTAATCATGGTCTTCCACTCGGTTCAGCTGACAGCACTGTGCTATCCATCCCCATTCACAATACTGAATTCTTCAGCTCCTCGTTCTAAGTATAGTCGGCTAGGCTGCGGAATCAACTATGCACAGATATCGCATCATCACAAACCGAACTATCTTCAAAAGCAGACTAAAGCAATTTTACCTTTCTCAAAACGTCAAATTCAATATTATGGAGCTAGTTTTGTCGCTATAATATTTTATATGTTTCAATTGTTATGTTGAATTTTATAGTTGATTCAAAGAAATTGCCAGCTGACAGTAAAGCCGACACTGTATTGTCAAAACGTATACAAAATTTATATAAGTAAATAAAAATAAACAAAATAAAAACATTCGATTATTATTTATCACTTATATTAATTCATATAAAAGAGGAAGCTACTCATCTGATCGATATGAAGCCTTTTGAAAATATTTTATAATATGTAGACTTTCATTTTTTCTTTCAATTTTTTTTTATTAAGTAAATTTAAATACTCATCATTTCAGAGAGAGAAATTAATTTTCAAATAAAATTAAACAATTATTTTGTATATATTGTTTTATATCTAACATATTTACATTTTTTTTACAGTTAACTACAATAATAAATGTATAGAACACTTATTGACGTTTATCGAGAAATCGCAGTTACAGTGGCTGGGACATATCTTGCGGATGTCGACAGAAGACTAGGAAGACAGAAGGCCAAGGGGCTATCTTAGGAGGAGCTGGCGGAAACAGCTGGAGGACTGCGGAGCGAGGTTGCATCTTAATTGGGCTGACGTGGAGAGCGAAGCCCAAGATAGGAAAAGTTGAAACCTTCTATGCGGTGCAGAGACCCCGACCCATTAGGATAAGAGGTAGAAGAAGAAGAAGATTAATTATTTTTTTACCAACTTTAATATTTTTCTGAGTTTTATTTTATTTCATAACAGTTCTTTCTTTTTAACATAACCCGCCGTAATAATGTACCTCTGTCTAATGATTTCTTTAGATATATTTATTCTTGATTTGACTACCATATTTAAAGACTAAAAGATTTTAACTTAAACCGTTGACGATTTCTGCCAGTTTCCGATAGCTTACCCCACCCTGCTCGGCCTCCAAATTAAACTAACGCTTTATCTTCAACGCAAAAAACAACTTATTACTTGTCGGTAATGCCCCTTTGTTAAAATTCTTTGATATTTGTTCAAATTGCAGGAAAAATCACCACTCTGAATAAGTAATCAATACCCCACGGTTTAAATAAAATATCTAATGGTCAAATACAAAAAGTCCTCGCATTAGTACCCCAGGCAAGTTGCCTCCATTGTATAATATATATTTTTTAAATGTGCCCTCAAATGTTCGATCAACCTAATGCTCTTCTGGTCAAATCGAATTTGCCCTGTACGGCAGGGGTGCAATGAAAGCGATAATCGTTATTTTCAGATTTTTCCGTTTCCTCGTGCTCGGAGTAGGCGGCTGATCGATTGACGGCTGAAAAATCACGTCATATTTTACCAAAAACCAAAATAATATAACGAGACAAACGAGACACCACGAAGTGTTCTTTGTAGGGACCCATAGGAATAACTTTGCATTTAATTCACCGTTAAAAGGCATGCATCGCCATGGAAAGAAATTTTCGGAATTTGTAGACGTTTTTCGTTGTAGGAGCATACCCGAATTAAAGAATTACTTAGTCTTGGAATATACCAGTAGAAATAATTACAGTTTCCCTTTTAAATATGTTTTGTTTTATATTTATTTTTTGGTTTATTTTATGTTATTTATCTGGTATATTGATTTCATTATCTTTAAGGTCTCCTATTTGCTTGTGTACATCATCGTTACTGTTCATTTCTACTGTTTATTTATTTTATATTGTTTTTTCATATTGTTACATTTTATATTTTTCATTTATCTTCAATACGTTTTATTTATATTATTATTTTTAATTTAAAACGTGTTTTATTTTAGATCCATTTAATTTTCTTATTCTGTAAAAGCCCACTAGGACGTTTATTATTAATAAATAAATAAATTAAATATATTTTAAGTTATTATTAGGTTGACATTGATAAAACGACTTGAAGCATTTGCGATAAAGATCTACTAACTAACTAACAATCACGCCGTTTCCCCACAGGGGTAGGCAGAGAGGATAGAACGCCACACTCTTCTATCCTGGCACACCACTTTTGCTTCGGCCACATTCATACATCTTCTCATACAAGTTCTACGGTTGTTGCGGCTTTTAACAAGGCCATCCTCAAACACTTGTTGTATCTGATCGTGCCAGGTCTTTCGCGGACGCCCTCTATGAAGATCTACAGGCGGCTTTTAAAAATAATCTGGATCGACTGGGTTTCCAATGATAATATGGATGCAAAAAGGAAAAATCTTCTAATCAATAAATAAGAAATTGCGATAATTTGACTTTGTCGTGAATCATCCAGATGTTTAATCTCATTATTCAGGGAAAAATTGCAAGCAGAAGTGGCCCTGGAGGACGATAGATATTCTTACTAAATTTATCTAAATTTTTCCGTGTAACTTTGTGAAATTAATTAAATTTCGTCGCCGTCCCTAAGTCTTAAGTTTAGTATTCGTAACATTACTGAAAATACAGAAGAAGTAATGAGGCGTCAGCAACGAAAACGTTCTAATTGTTATACCTACCCAAATAACAAACAATGAAAGTAAACAGTGTTATCATCATTTAATATAATTCTTACTGAGTGTGTTCTTACTTTTCGGCAGCACTTCGTTACCAGGATGATGCCTGCAATGTTTTATAAGTCGGGTTTACGCGTGTGGTTCAAGAACCCTATTCTTGATACATAATTCTTTATATCTGTACAAACAGTGAAGAGGGACCCACCATACACCCAAGGCTATTTTATGAGCAATAGCTAACATATCGGCCCTACACATTCGCCACCCAATTCGGCATTTTGCTAAAGTGGTCATCCTCCCTGCGCTACTATATTTTCCATGCAAATCTGTACGATTCGACTGATTTGACCCAAATTTTGCATACTTATTCTTTGGAGCCCGGTGGGTAACATAGGCTTTTCCTCCCTCCTCCACCCCTGATATATTTTCCAAGCAAATATATACCACTTATTTTGTGATAAATCTGTATTTTTTACTATTTGTTTTAACCCGTACAAACTTATTTTTAACTTAATCCTTAACCCGTGCAACGCCGGGTACGAACAGCTAATAAAGTTCATGCTGTCACATTTATTGAGATGAATATCTTATTCTTCAAATATAGCAAATTTATTTTGTGGTGACGTAATTATAATTTATATAAATATCTTAATCTTACAAAAATCTATATCGTGTAGATGTACATCTACATATGCATATTATACTGAATTTAAAAAATATTTTTGCTGAATATTAACAACAATTCTACTCACTGTTTTTTCCTCCCCGTGTCAAAACATACCGCCCTTGGCCCTTGGGGGAGTTCATTGTTTATATTAAACAAAAAACAATTGTTCTGCTTCCGCGGGAACAAATTTGTTCTCAATTTCTGTGATGGTGGACGCATTATTCTACTGTAATTGATTTCCCAGTCATGAGAGAAATAATTTACAAGCCTTATTCCACTACCAATCGATATTAAAATTAGATGAAGACAATGAATAAATATGACGATAGGAATTAAATATTTCAAATTTAAAACAAAATATAATAATTGCACAAGAAAAAAGTATTTTCAAAAAAAAAACATACCTTTGTGTTGTGTCAAAGATATTCTGTATTTAATAAAAAATGGAAAGATTTACCGTACCGTCCTTATCGAGTATTATTCAAAAGTTTTTGAAATTCAAGGCAATTAAATTCCCTTTATTTTATATTTTTTATAAGGATAAACAAAGTCTTACAGAGAAAATGTGTTATAATAGGAAAGTGGTTGTTAAATATTTTATAGATGCTCATTACGTACGTTTAATATATAATTATGAAATAATCAATATGATGCAAAATTAGTATAGCGTAAAGCATAAATAAAACAATAATACATTATAGATTTTTTATTATTAATTTATTACCATTATTTTACTTTAATATTGTTTGTTGCTTACTATAATATATTCTCTTAGCTATTAAATACTCTCTTATCCAACATTGTACTTAATTTACTACGCCTAAATCATCTGTGAAACGTTGTAATTGGTTTATGCAATGTACACTGTGCTCTTACATTATAATGATTGAAACTGTTAAGTTGTTAAATCTTCTTCTATCCCTTATCGTATTGGGTCGGGGTCCCTGCACCACATAAAAGGTTCCAACTTTCTTTCTTGTCAAATAAATAAATAGTTACATTTCCAAAAGATTCCACATTCTTTCTTGTTAAATAAATAGTAACGTAAGAAAAAAGGAGTATCCAGGACAGAAATAAAGTATAAAGTAAGCACAGACATAGATAGATATATCAGTCACGAACGACTACTCATCAACTATCCTAATTTATAATATCTATCGGTCCGTAACGTTTTGTAACATGCTGAAATTACAACTCTGACACGAAATCAACGCGCGGCCGGTTATTAATTATTATTATTATGTATTACTATGCATTGTTATGTATTATTATACGTGCAAGGGTCGTTATTAATTTATTAATATTCTCCCTGATTTTTCGCGGGTTTACGGCTAGTATAAGCCTAAAAGAATTAAAAGCTCAAATGGTTAGTTTAAACCTAGAAAAAATATATTATTGCAGTTTCCCCAATTGCAGAATTTATGGGTAGCCAAATATTTTTTCTACACATACATTTTTCTACCTATATTTCTATTGAAAACATCTAAATTGTATTTTATATTTTTTTTTACTTCATTTGAATTTATTTTCTTCGTGATCTCGAAATACGCAGATAGAAAAAATGAAGCGGCATTTTACGGATCAATTATCCGCTTGTAAAAATGGACTCGTCGGCCTCTTGTAAATGTAAACTTGTAATTTTTAATCACTTAACATCTGCACGATAAAACGAGTACCTGTAATACTTTGCGTATCCTGCTACAAAAATAATTACCCTCGATGCTATTTCATATTGGGTCATGCGAATGCAAAATATTTAATCCTGCTTAGTATAAAATAACGCCTACTTATAACAAGCTTCCGATAATATTACCACAACTCTCATATTACGGCAGGAATGAAATTGGAGAACATTTCCACCGCTAATGAGCTTTAATGTCAACTTTTCGGAAGTTGTAAAGGTACTTAAATACATTTACATATTAAAAATGCCCCTTATTCATTTTTAATCCAAAAAATATGTCAATTTTCTGTATTAATATTTTCGATGTTCATTTACTATTATTACACACCATGACAAACTTCCAAAGGCGTAAGCAATGATGATGAAAACATCAATTAATTCATTGATCAATCTCTACGCAGCTTTCAATTCTCTTATATGTGGTGAATGAAAGACAGGTAAGATTCATTAAAAAAGCACATCATTATTCACCATTATTAGTTTAATAATAATTCTGGAGAATTTAGCACATCTCTAAACATATTAATTGCCGATGACTTCGACCCAGCCAAATGGAAAATATTTAAAATAAAAAACACTAAAAATTACTAAAATGAGAAAAAAATATTTTCGAGCGATCAAAATCAAAAGCCCCCTTCACGTATCATTCATTCTTCTTGTCCACAGGAAGAATGAATGATACATTAAAAGTAATATTGTTTATTAAACTCCAAATTATGTGTACCACCACAAAAGCTCAGAATTATTAATTGACACATGCATATACACGAATGCGATTGCCACCGCAAATGCACCTGATTCACTTAACTTACTTTACGGCAACGGTTAAAAGTTCTACAACCCTTTCTACAGCTGAAGTAAAGGTTGATTTCAAAGGTCGCCATGTTGCTTGATTGTTATCTATCCAGCTAAAAAAACAGTTTTGTATTTATATTATACGATATACGGTTGTATACTTAAATATTATGTGAATTATATTTGGAAAATATTTAGCTTATTATCAAAAAAAGAAACAAACAGTTAAGTAATCGGCAATAGCCGATTTTTAACAGAGCTGTTTGTTTCGTAGCGCGAATAAAATAAGTGGCGAGGCGCACATATTATTGGCGGCCCTCGTAACCCAACGGGCATGAGATTGGCTTCTCACACCGCCGAGGGTTCCGGGTTCGATTCCCGGTGAGGTCATAATTAATCTATGTGATTTACTCAAGCCTGGGCGTTTTCTGTATGTTTCGGGTATGTTTAGCTTCCGTAATTGGACTTCTTGGCCTGTTGAAACGTAAAAATAAAAAAAAATAAAAAAATACATATAAAATATTATTTATTTATTTAATTTTCACGGAAGACCAACAGTTCAACAAAGAAGCATAGAAAACATGAATATAATAGATGGCCAATTATCGGTCTCAACTTTCAGGAATATGTTAATAATGATAAATCTGATATGAAATAAACTTAGGCATGTTAAGAATAATATAACAAGAAAGAATAAAAATTTAAACAAAAGAAAAATTATCTTAATTATTAGCAGAAAAACTTAGGCATAAAAAAAATTTAACAAGAGAAAAAGAGACTTAATTAGTAAGCAGAAAAATTTAGGCATGCTAAGAATAATACAACAAGAAAGAATAAAAACGTGCATAACATTTCTACATATTAAATATTATCTACATGTATTTTAAAAATCTGCAAATCTCGCTACTTCATACGATTTCGCCTTTTTATTGTTTCATATTACATGTTTCTTGATAATGGCAAGGTTTTCATTACTTGGTGCGTTTAATGCAATTTAATAATGCCTACTTTTTGTTTACTAATGCTTACTTTTTCGTTTCACACCATATCTTTCTTATTTTGTATGTAAGATATCATAATCATGATTAATATAATTTAATATTTGTCTACATACTTATATGGAATACGTGGGACTGCACTAGCTTCTCCAAATACTGAAATAAAGACATAAATAAATTAATAAAAATTCAACCAAAACAATTTAAGTTTCATAGCGTTGTGCATTTATTCCGAGCAGCGCAGGACAGAGAGATTTTCGCACAAGTGATCGGCAACGTCGGGGGACCTAAGAAGGAACAAAAAAAAGGAGAAGTTTTACATAAAATCTAAAAAGTTGATACACTCTCCCTTTAAAAACTCTTAAACTCAAATAAATAGTAAAACTCGTACGTCATAATACTAATGAACATTATGTAGTCGCAATAGTTGAAAGGAAAAAAAAAATATTACAAATTCTGTACGAAATTTTTTACTCATTATTTTTTAATGGAGGTATTAATTTACCCTACAAATAGCATAATGCACGGAGGTGGGTCAGGGGCGTACTGGAGCCGGCGCGCGGCGCCACAGAGGAGCGCCCCGCGGCGGGCGCGCGCCGCGACGCCCCGGTCCGACCCTTTCGATGCGCGGCTGGAGGATAATGACGACGGTACCTACCCATATTATTTTTATGCAAATGTAATTTAGGAATCAATAGGTCATTTTGTATAGATATACCAATCTTCAAATATACATTTTTATTTTTTAATGACAAAACATTTCACAAGATGCATAAAATATCTAATTTACAATGTTTTTTAGTATGTTCATGAGGCTAGCTTAGGTGATCACTTCTCACAATGCAACGCTCACGATTCCACTCATGATCGACTTATCTAATTTGTCGACATGCATCTATCTAATTTGGAATGTTGTGTATATGGCACTAATGTCACTCGCTTACTTTATTTAATACAACTACGCAATCGCCATCTGTGATAGAAATTTTTTTCATTCCTATGAAACAGAAATAAACCACAGCTGGTAAATGTGACTTCAATACATACTTTACCATATAAATAGCTTCGTCTCTGTGAGACATCTATAATAATTTATCTTCATTGATTTCTAATTTGTTTTAAATGTCATAAATCTCTTATTAAATTAAACAAATGAAATAAATAAAAAAATAAAAATGAAAATTAGTTGTATCGAAAATTTTCCAGATTTTAATAAAATATATACATTTATTTTATCTTCGGCTTGGGTTACTAAAAAGGTTTTTGGAATTAATTAAATAAAATCTAATAATGTATCATTTGCAAAATTGATAAACGGTTGGTTTGACAAGTTGGTCCCGGGTTGGAAAAGTTCCAATGGATTAAAGATGAACCTAATAATTTAGTTACTTTTTTAAAGTACCTATTCATTTAAATTATTTATTTATTTAACGTCGCGTGGCGGCGTGACGGTCCGCGTTTGTACCAAGTACCGGCACATTGTCCGGTGAAGTGGGATAACAAAACTGTAAGCAAATTTCTTATTGTTTTGTTAATCCGCGGTCACTGTCGATTGTTATTTTTCCAGTCTCCCCCACTTGAAAACAAGGCGCTGCAATAACAATAATCTTTTTTTTATTCTACTGAACAAATCAGTGTTCTCTTTGTGGGGTGAGGATCGGTGCCAGCCCCTAAAAACAGAATCTCATTGTGAATTATTTATAAATCGTAAACCCACACTCGATGGATGATTGAATCCATGCGACATCACGAACACAAAGAAATTACTCGTATTTCTGGCTAATGAAGAAGAATTTAAAAAAATATAACAATACAAAATAAAGCACTAAGAATTATGTATACTAAAAAATAACCCATAAAAATATAATTTCATTATATATGTGACTCGCACAGCATATTCGAAACAAGTGCGACCACAGACGTCTGGATGTCGTAGGAAGACGAATATAAAGTGTTCCACAGACGAGTGATTAATGCGAAATTATCGTGAATTAAAGAATAGTCTTCTTCTTCTTCTTCCTTAGCCTTTTTCCCTCCACTGCTGGATGTAGGCTTCTTCCATTTTCTTCCACTCTCTCTATTTCTCCCCCTTCGCATCTAGGTTCTTCCTGCTTGCTGGACTGTGTCAACAGACCACCTTTTGGGAGCTCTTCCGACGCTTCCGATTTTTTGTCCAGGGCTTCCACTGTAGGATTCTGGGTGCCCATCTAGTATCCTCCTGTCGAGCCATATATTCAGCCCATTGCCATTTTAATTTTGCAATACGGTCCATAATATCGGCAAGAATAGTGCTCCAATTAAAATTAATTAATAAAACTTTAATTAATTCCAGGCGTCTGATTTTCCTAAACATATTGCTTCGCGATCCACGATCCTTGGAAACAATGCCATAGACTGCGATGTATTACGAGGATAATACACGTCCATGCCACCCGCCGCTGTTTCCCGCGCTAACCGCCATCGCGCGGGCCGAATCAGCGCTCCTCGTAACTCGACATACGTACTGTGAGGAGACGAAAGGTGACCCTCCCGAGACCTCCCGCGGCCGTCCCTGGTTCGGGGGAGGGGCGCGTGGATGTTAAAGGGGTTGATGAGATAGAGGGATGCAGGTCGATAGTTCAGGGCGGCCTCATTAATGTTTTGTTTAGGCGGCAGGGTGACGTGTGGCATCAGCTTTATTGCTTCATTTTAAAAATAAGTTTGCGCCGATAGCTAAATTTCAACGTACATTTTTTTCAAATTAAAATGTTTACATTTTTATGAAATGATGAGGGACTAATAATGGTGTAAAAGATGGTTTTCATTTATTATTCTTTTTTTTATAATTTTAAATAATTACTCCATTAATAATTTTTATTAATCAAACAAACAACTTTGCATTAACCATTCGACTAGTTACTCTACGTCTACCTGTTTCGATACCCTTCATCAGGACGGACGCAAATTCCATTACTTATTCTTGCAAATTATTTTTGAACGGGGGCGTGGCTACAGCTATGGTGGGGGTAATTGAGAAGTGGACGCCGAAATGGGGATATATCAAATAACGGGCTATTCATAAAATTTATCTGATTATTAATTGGCTTAATGATTATTGGCTTTTTTATTATATTATATTTAGTTAGTTTGCCGTTAGTTAGTCCGTCCTGTTGAAGATACAGTGGCATCGAAACCGGTAGATGTAGAGTTACTAGTTAAGTGGTTAATACAAAGTTGTTTAATTAATTAAAATTAATAATTTTGTCCAACCACTAAGTTAACGCTATAAACATAAAAAAACTGCTCCATTTACTATCCAATTTATGACGTGAAGTGAGTACCTATATGATGGCGAATTTCTTTTGATGCTTTCAATGCTATCATTGAATACATCGACATGACCGCTCAATTAATTTAAGAGTTGCACACTACGCGTTATGGTGTGCTTATTCATTACATCCGTCATGCATTTTGTGACATGAAATAGCGCGTGACTTCGATTTCGCAAATAATTATTTGGTACAAACAGGGCAAAATTCTCTAGCAAGTTCGGAGGGTCAATTATATTTCTTAAAATTTTGACCCCCAACATACTAAGCTTTCCTGTCTGCGCGACTCGAGGTTGCGGTAGTTGCATTCCCTCAGCAGTACTGCATACTGCAAGTCAATAAATGTATGATATTCTCCTGTTCTGCATATGTGTATGTAGGATTTTAAAGGATTGAATTCGATGTATTTCCTTTAGCTCCAAACTGCCATGCCATATTCCAATTTTGAACGAATAATGAAATTATACATTTGCTCGATGCAATTCTCGTTCGAAATCCTTTTGATATGCGTGTTACGAAGCCTGGAAGCTTGTAACACGCTGTAACTAGTTGGATATTATAGTTATATTTTATTAATACCGATCGACAAATATTTATTTAAGTACACGATATTTTTTTTTTTAATATTTCTGTAAAATGATCCCTTAACCCAGTCAGAAAAGGTCGTAATTCCTGTGGCCACCTGATAAAGATTTTCATGCATGAAGTAGTTTTTAATAGTTTGTCAAGAAAGTTCGTTAAGTGTGGCTTTTGAACATTTGTGTGCAACCAGGATAATCGGGAGTCTGCAACTACCGCAGCCTCGAGTCGTGCAGACAGGAAAGCCTAGAATGTTGGAGGTCAAAATTTTAAGAAATATAGTTGACTCTTCGAACTTGCTAGAGAATTATGCCCTGTTTGTACCAAATAATTATTTGCGAAATCGAAGTCACGCGCTATTTCATGTCACAAAATGCATGACGGATGTAATGAATAAGCACACCATCACGCGTAGTGTGCAACTCTTAAATTAATTGAGCGATCATGTCGATGTATTTAATGATAGCATTGAAAGCATCAAAAGAAGTTCGCCACCATATAGGTACTCACGTTCTTCACGTCATAACTCGCATAGTAAATGGAGCAGTTTTTTTTATGTTTATAGCGTTAACTTTGTGGTTGGACATAATTATTAATTTTAATTAATTTAACAACTTTGTCAAGAAAGTTCGTTAAGTGTGGTTTTTGAACATTTGTGTGCAACCAGGATAATCGGGAGTCTGCTGTAATAATTTGTGTGAAAGTAAAAAAAACCATCGGCGCACACCCCCGGATCGACATACCCGGTTTCATAATATTTTGAATCATTCCGTTCCACGAGCCGATAAATAAATACGCGGCTGCGCCCCGCACAATGGCCGGTTTATTTTCCCTCCCCAACAAAGGGCGCCCCCCGGGGCTCGGCCCTCATTAGACTCTCACGGTTCGCCGTAAGCCCGCTCAGCGCTCTTTTTTACCAATTACACCCATCGACTGTACTCCGCAACTATCCAATTCCAGTTTAGTTGGCGGAACAAATGGATTATGGAAATTTCGCCGACAAGCGACAATCATTAGAAGCACGACCAAACATGCGCAGGCAATCACATTATTGACTAAGGTTTATATTACGGTCGTTCAACATACAACACAACATGAAACAAAACTAATATTATGTATGAATTTGGAGAGATAGGATTCTCTGCCTGTGCGTCTGTGCTTCGCTGTGCAGACGCTGTGGTATGACTCCAGCGAAAAGTGGAAAATCGTATTTCTACTAGGTTTTCTCTATTACCGGACTTTTTTCATTCCCGGGACTCGATTCGCAGCTCTGGATCATTCCCGGGATCCCGGGTCTCGTGATATGTCGATAAAAATAAATTTGTAATAAAATATTTAATGTTTGTTTTGTTATAAACATTGTTAATTTTATTTCAATCGAATTTTTATTATAAATTAAACATGTATTGACAAAAAAATTCTATTTCTAAATAAAATTACGGATAATAAATTCTTAATGTATAAAAAATATTTTAAACATCTTATTTGAATGAAAAATATTGTATGTACAATGTACATGGTACGTATTTATAATCAATCTATTATATATTTTACTAATACAAATTAAGTATTGAAATTAAATACACGCATTAAAACAATTTTATCTTAATGGCATTTTTAAAATACCAAACTATTCAAATTTACATCTGTATGTAGATAGACTGCTTCTCGATTTTGTACATATATATTTCCAGCAATTGAAAAAACTCTCCGTTTCAACTGATATCGGTTTTACGGTCAACAGGGAAGCGAACAATTTTTATGAATGAATTGTTAGTTCCCCTATAGATTCATAAGCTTTTATATCTTTTTTAAAACTAAAAATATTTCCTATTATATATATATTTTCCGAGTTCGATTCCCGGGACTCGAAGCATCGAAAACCCCATGTATTCCCGGGAAACCATTCTCGGGTCGACCCGAGTCAGAAACCCTAATATCTACACATCCATTCGGTTCGTGTAGAGTCTAGTAAGTAAGTCCTTTTTTGGGACATCTATCCAATTTTTGGAAGTTGTATATATATTTAATTTGCTCACCTTGTTTCATATGTGGTGGTTTATCATGGATGGAAATGGTGGACGTTATATTGAGTAAAGTGATCATTTAAGTCAGCCGTACGATAGGCCGTAAATACTATGAACACCCAAAAAAAGGTTCCTGTTAGAAAGTAGGTACAGAATCCACACCTACTTTCTCGTATAAAGATGAGCTTTCTTCTCTATGAGACGTCTATAATATATCATGACAAATATTTATTTATTAAAATCCACAACTCAAAGAGACCAGTATCAAGTTCTACCAGTATAAAATTCTGATTAGATGACCGTGACCAGACTATAAAATATGTATACAGATGAACTAAACAAATTATTTAGGAGGGGAATGGGCCACAGCGGAAGAATGTTTCCGTTCACGCCTCAGAATAGTTGTTCTGTATTCCGAGGTTCACGCCTATTTATATCGCACTTAAAGTAGGTAATTATTCTTGCATAATTAAATTTCCTAGTAAACAAGACATATTTATTAAAATTTTGTTCCAAACCAAGTCTCGTAAAAACGTCTACTTGTAATAAAGTGCGATTTAGAGCCCGTTGTATCAACTTGATTTACCTACAGTTATCGTTCGCTTAAAGCATAGATGTTTACGTTTTCCACCAATCAAACAACTCGTTTTTGTAAAAAATCTCTAGGTTAAAGGAACTATTACTATAAACCAAGTTAATCATAATTAAGTTATATTTTTTTAAACAAGGGGAACATAATGGTAGGTACAAGTCGTGGTGCCAAATTGTGTAGAAGAAATTTACATTAGTTCATATCTATTTATTTTGGTTATGTGTGGATTCTACGAAATTATGTCATTGATTTTTGATCCAGTATATTATTTATAAGCAACGAAGGAATGCTAAAATAATACAAAATAAAGCAATGCGTATAGTATTGAAGTGCAATAGAAGAAAAAATTAACAAAAATGTTAAATGAGCTAAAATCAGAAACAGTAAATCAAAGAATAAAATATAATGTTGTGGTACAAATATTAAAAATCCGACACAGACTATTTCCCATATACTTTGATACTATGAAACTAAATAAGGATTTTCATACATACAATACAAGAGGAGGCGACAGCATAAAACTTCAGAAGAAAAAGAAAAACACAAATTGTCTGATTTACAAAGTTTTAAAATCTTCGATAGCCTGCCAAAAACAATTCAAAACACAGTGAATATAAAGATTTTTTATAAAAACTTTTAAATGTTTAGATTATGGAATGCAATATGTTTAACTGAAGTCATGTATTAGTCCACACAACATGTATGAAACTAAATAAATAAGAAAAATAAATAAAATATCCAGTATGTATCCATGCACAATATACCTATATATACACATATTTATGTATTTAATTCAAAAACGACCATATTATACATAGGTATACACCTTCTTAAATAATAATATATTTCCAATTCCTTTAATGTTGGAGCAGTTGACAATATGTTTCAAAGCTATTATACGTCTTTTAGCACGATTCTGTCTTGTTTACGAATACATATTGGCTTATAAAACAGCCATTGTGCAACATCCGAGTCCCGAGAATGGCAGCACGAGCCTGTAGTGCGAGGGCGCATCTATACAAATACTTTTTGTCGGTCGTTTTATTATAGTGCCTTTGATGGAAAGTCTGCTACGTCATTTCAGATATTGGCAACATTGATTTTCGGGGGCGCCATAAAATAAAATAAATAGAAATAGGCTTCTGCTCAACTCTTTTCTAAGTGATATAAATACCCAATACAAGATACATCTTTGTGTTAAGGGAGATTGAAGATAGTGTGTAAATAAATTGTCCAAGTATTGCAGAACAGACTACGTCGAGATGTCTGGCTCACACATGAATGAAAGAAAAATGATAATATGTGGGGTATAAAAGCAAATTCAGCAATATCCAAAAAAAAAAATTTGAATGCAGTCACAGAGGATTACTAATTTAAAATGAACTAAATTCTAAACTTCATGTAACTATCCCTTCCAAAATCATGTTTTCTATAAATCTATAGGATATATTTCCAATAAAATTTCGAATTCAATACATTATAAATTAGTAAGTAATCCTCGATGACTGCATTCAATTTTTTTAATATCGCTGCCTTCGCCTTTATACCCCACATATGTAATAAACTGTTACTGTGTTTAATTACAAAAAAAGGAAGTAATTAAATATTTTAAACATTGCATCTATAAACATTAATCATCATCATCATTCTTGGCACTACAACCCTTGGTGGGTCTTGGCCTCCTCAATAATTTTCCTCCACTCATCTCGGTCTAGTGCCAGCTCTCTCCAGTTTCGAAGCTCCAAGGCAGAGATATCTTTGAGGACGTTGCCACTCCATCTTAGTTTCGGCCTTCCTAAGCTCCTTCGCCCTATTGGCCTCGAGTTCAGCAGGGACTTTGGTGCTTGATGCTCGGACATTCTCTCCACATGACCCAGCCACCAAAGTCTATAAACATTAAGATAATAAAAATATATACATTCAAAAAAATCAAAAAGAAAATAAATAACAGTTATTTTTAAATCTGTGAAAATTTAGTTGTCTTATCTGTCGTGTTATATATATAGTTTCAGTCCGTTGCAGATGAGTCGCAATTGTCCTATTTTTGTTTAAGCATCATTAATGTGGTAGTTTTACAAGTACATATATTGTTGTAGTGTAGTGTTAATGGGTTTCATGAGTTGTATTTTGATATCAAATTACTCTTTCGTAGACATAGAGGATGCGCACATCCTTCTTGCACGTCCTACGACGAGTTTAAACTCTAATTTTATTACATATTACATTTGATTTTACGAGAGCCGGCTGTTGGCGCACCTCTGCCGAAACCGGTGCGTTTGCGAGGAAGAGGACAAAGTAAAATGTAACACTTCTGCGGAAGAATACGGTCGCGCCCGAACGTCCACAAAGTGGCCATCAGTCAATATCGACGCCAGCAATGGACTTTTGTCGGGCAGCTAACGAGCCCATATCTTTGTAGATTATGTCATTGTGGCCGCCCGCGGGGGGCCGGCACCTCGCCCCCCCGCCACCGGCGCCCCGCAAAGCGCGTACAAATGTAACAGCCCTGCGGAATAACGAGCGAGTGTTGTACACATGTCCCGAGATGGCATTGTCAGTCCTCCGCGGCCAACGGAAGCGACACTCCGCACAATGTAAGATTTATTTGACGACGCCATTGTACCGCTCGCCACATTCTGCGCTTTTCAATGACCGTCGGAATTAAGTTGTCACGCCCTCGGTGCGGATGAAAGAATTAAAATACAAAATAAACAGATTAAAATATGTTTTACATCACCTTTAATGATTGTGTGCGGTTCGAACATCTAATACATGCTTACTATAAACAATATTCGGTCACGCCGGTCATGACGTATGGTAGATCCACGCACTCTATACTTGCGCGGTGATTTTATATCTTATTTATTTATTTATTTATTTATGGGAAACTAACAGTACATATAAAGAGATTATACATGATTATTGAACAGTATAGAGACCATCTTACAAGTTTCCACAGAATTAACCTGTTGTGTTTTAACATAAAGCAACAATAACTTGAGTTATAGAATAAAAAACAAAAAAGTGAAAGTTTTAAGTTATGGACAAACTATGGGAGTTAAAGAATTAGAGGTAAAAGGAGAATAAGGAATGGATAGGAAAGGACAAATCTACTTAGTAAAAAGGACAAGAGATAAGAATAAAAAGAAGTGCAAAAGATATATGTATAGCATAAAGATATCTGATCAATACATCTGCATATATATATATACGAGGTCTGGGCAAAAAAAAAAAATGTTAATTAAAGAAAGATACAAGATAAAAAATTACATATACGAAGTCAGTTCAAAAGAAAGAAGATGGATTTAAGAAGAGGAAAAAAAAGAAGGTTTATGACCGAGGTGAATATCCAAGAGTTTTAAATTCATAGATCGATGAATTGAAAAGATCCAAGTCGCTGAATATAGAGTTGAACAAATTAGACGAGCGATATATAAAAGAGTTTTGCCGGGAGTTGGTATTACAGTATGAAAGGCTCAAGGTCTCAACCGATCTAGTGGATCTTCCGGGTGCTCTCAGGGAGATGCGCTGCAGCAATGCCGGGCAGTCAATCTTAGACGTAGCTAGTTTATGAAGAAATATAACATCAGCAGTATTTCTGCGATTGACCAGGGGTGTAATGTTAACGAAGGTTGAGGAATCTACATTACTAATGTGAATACGATGGGAACGAAAGTCAAGATATTTTATGAATCTGTTCTGAACACTTTCGATTCTGTTTATATGAACTTGATATCTGGGGCTCCACACCTGAGATGCGTACTCAAGAATACTCCTAACAAAGGAAAAGTAAAGGATCTTCATAGTATTTATTCCTTGGAACTGTTTACAAGCGCGAAGAACGAAGCCTAGCATTCGGGAAGATTTGGCGACATATATAATATATAATATCAATATGCTTATCTAGTAAGAGTTTGCAATCAAGAGTTACACCAAGATCTTTTGCTTCTGATTTGGTGCTCAGAGGGAGCCCATTAAAAGAGTATTTAAACGATACAATTTTTTTATTTCTGGTGAAACTGAGTGCAAAGCATTTCTTTATGTTAATCTGAAGGTTATGAAGACTGCAATAGGCTTGAAGACGATTTAGGTCTTCCTGAATTTTGAGACAATCATCGACACACTTAACAGGAGCAAAGATCTTCATGTCATCGGCGTATAATAAAGTTTTTGCATTAAGAAAGCAATGACCGATATCATTGATGTATATGTTAAAAAGCAAGGGTCCTAATAAAGAACCCTGTGGGACACCTGAAGGGACGCCAACCCAGTTAGACCTGAAGCCACTATGTTTTGGCTTGGCTGCGATTGGAGATGTAGGATTGAATCCATCTATATAGGTCCCCATGAATACCTATCTGTGAGAGTTTACTTAACAGGATTCTATGAACAACCTTATTGAATGCTTTGCTGTAGTCTGTGTATATTGCATCGACCTGGATCCGACAATCCATGCAGTCCTGGAGGAATTCAGAAAATTCAATCAGGTTAGAAGTAGTCGATTTCCCGCTGACAAAACCATGTTGGTTAGCATTAAGCTCTAGGCTAAATGCTCGAAACATCTGATCATAGATTATTTTCTACAACACTTTACTAAATACACAGAGCTTGGATATGGGGCGGTAATTTTCAACGTCGGTTCTCTGACTACCTTTGAAAATTGGCGAGATCAATGCCGATTTCCAGAGTTCGGGTACGACGCCTTCACTCAAGGAGCGATTGAAAATGATCGATAGTGGAGTTGAGAGGCTTTGTGCACAGTTAATGATGAAGATGGAAGGGATTTGATCAGGTCCTGCACCTTTGTTAGGATCTAGTTGTAATAAATGTGTAAGTATTAAACTATGACCAGCTTCAATACTATGTAAGGTTGATGAGCAGTGAGTTAGGTTATCAGAATTAAATTGAGTACTTCCATCGTCATAATCATATACTGAGTTGAAATATTTAGAAAATAGGTTTGAAATATCTCTCCCATTGTTGGCTTTATCACCTCTGAAAGTCATGGATGAAGGGACACCCTGTGACTTAGTTTTGGATTTCACATAATTCCATAACTTTTTAGGATCTGATGATAATCTATTTTCGATGTTGATGATGTATTTGTTATGGAGTTCCTTACTCAAGACTTTCTGGCGTGACCTTAAGAGAGAAAAAGAAGCATAGTCAGATAGATTTTTGAAGAGTTTGAACTTTTTGTGATATTTGAATTTTTCCTTTGTTAGTTTAAGGGGTTACGTGTAGTCAGAGGCGCAAAAAAATAGACATTTTCAAAATTTTATTTTGAACGGTTGTTTAATGTTTTGCTTCAATTCATAATACCAACGTTTTACACTATATTTTAAGTAACTATACCGAAAATTTCAAGTAAAATTATTAATACTGGACCACGATAGAATCTCGTTTCTTGACCCCTGTTTTGCAAGTAGTGCCTCGCGGTGTCCATCAGTGCTTCTTAGTGATTTATCTAAATTTAATGAAACAAAAAGAAATTAGTAGTTCAATAGTTAATCTTGTGGTTAATCGAAGCTTTTTTATTTTTTTCAAATTTAGCAAAATGGCGGTCTTTGAAAGCTTAATTATGAATTTTGAGGGAAAAAATCATTCATTTATTATTTATAAAAAAAAAGTTTAAGTCAAAAAAAATCCTTCGATTAAGCACAAGTTTTTAATGCCTAAAATATGATGTTTAAATTTCATTTAAATCTGTCGAGTAGTTTTTAAAATATCGTGGACACCGTTTTTGAAAACGTTATTTTGAGAAAAACGCGTTTAAAGTTTTATGCATAAATAATTAATACAAATACAATTTAAAAAATTACTTACGTAGAGTCGTCTATTTCTGGTACATATAATACATCTTCTGCCGATGTGTAAGCCTCCAAGATGTCGATTTTTTTTATCTACGTCTCATTTTGCCTTCTCGAGTGACCTGATTTGCACGTTGGTCAGCAATCTTTATGCGCTCTATATCGAATTTTTCAGCGTACCGGTGTGCATTAGGTCCATAATGTAATCCTATGCATTGGCAATCATTAATATTCCTTGCATACCTTCTGACGTCTCATTATAATTTTTTGAAAATGATTATAATACACGCACAACTACCTATCGACTGCTGGGTTTCACTGCCACTGAAATACTAACAATATATTGAATATCAGTTAGCCTAATGGGATTTATGTCTAAAAGAAGAAGTATAAAAGAAATTTCGTACATTATTCTTAGAATTAATCAGGTAAAAACCGCGTTCGGCAGCAGTCGCGCCGTTTGTCAGCCCGGCCGGCCCTAGTTACGTCCGCTTATCAGTACGGGCGGCAGTGGAGGGCCCTACAGTTATCGTTGGATATCTTTAAAACTAATAACCGGATCGAGTTGATATTTTCACACAATATTTTTGAAACATTTTGCTTTAAGAAAATACCAAAAAAAAATTTTCGATTTTTTAAAAATCCTGACTACACGTAACCCCTTAATGAGAGCAGAATTAAACCAAGGGGGGTATTTAGAATCTCGGATGAACTTTTGAGGTATGAAAGCATCGATAAGGTTATTAAGTATCCTGTAGAAATTATGTAGCGCTGAGTCTAGGTCGCCAGTTGTCAGCAAGCCATGCCAGTCAGTTTGATTTGAGAAGTAATTTATAGAATCATAATCGCCTCGTCTGAAGATGTAGATTTTACTTCTCTCGCTAACCAGGGAAGGAACGTTGAAAAAAGAAATATCAATAAGTAAGGAAGGGTGGTGAGTATCTTCAGGGATCAGCGGATCGTTGCTGGCCGAAACAGAAATACACTCATTGCATAACACAAGGTCGAGAGTTATTTAACTTGTTGATGTTCAACACTCGTACAATTCTTAATTTTATTTTCGTCATTATTTCTAATTTTTCTACCATAAGAAGTGTATTTTGTAACATATACATTACCTTCCTAATTTTTTATGAAATGATTTTACTTGAAATGATGTACATAATTTCTGCTAAACTACTAAACACTAGGACAATCTATCAGGATCATTGACAGCCTATTTAATAAACAGTATTTAAAGAAATAAAAATAGTTAAATAATGAGGTGTTGGTACTTAGTAATTATTTAATCAGTAACCATTATCGATAACTTAGTATGGAAACACGGAGTATAAAATTGTACACAGTTGAGCTAAACCCCTTCTTTAGGCCGGAGACTGAGGCACAGTGCAAGTATGTCTCTTCTCGGATATATTTAAGACACATTTATGACGCAGCTAAAGTATTTATTCTTGCGTAATTAAATCTATTAGTAAGCAAAAAGTATACTTACAATATTTTTTAAATTTTCGTTTCAAACTGAGTCTCTTCAAGTAAAATAGTCATTTTGTAATAAAGCGCAACTTATTTAATAACACATTATAATTTTTAAGAGTATTTAAGAGTTTGGCCTTTTCATAATTTTTTCAAAACTTATAAGCTCTTAGCAATTTTTTAAATATTACGATCTACGGCTAGATCTTTTAATCATGGCACTGTACAGTCAGCCACTAGCGAATCTTTTGCTGGCATATTTTTTTATTATAACGATATTTGATTAATCGTACATATATTTGTTAAATATTTACTTATTTTATGGATAGGGAATGCACTTCCGTCAGCTGAAACCAGTAGGCGGAGAAAATATATTTTTTTTATATTGATATAATTAACCATTATTAAATAATTGACTATGAATATATTGATTGATATTGGCCATGAATATATATATATATATATATATATATATATACTTGACCAAGAATAATATTGATATAATTGACAAACAAACTTAAATTTAAAAAATGGTTTACTAATCATTGTTACGTGTTAAGGGGTTATACTATCCCGGGAGTCTGTAATTTTTTAACCAGAATGTTATAATTTAAAAAAAAAATAATTAGAGACCGGTAGAAGTGAATTCTTGAAGAGACGAGAAAGAGAGAACCTTTATCGGGTTATTTGGGGCAGAGACGAAGATGATGTCAGTTTTAAAGATGTTTCCTGAAATTTTCGAGATTTTAGATTTATAGGTATATATTTTGTTTTTCATTTATACAATCTTGATTTTTTAAATAGAATTTCGTAAACAAAAGATATTATATTTACCTACTTACTCACATTTTTTATATTGGATTAATCTTTTATCGCTCTAATAAAGAAAATGGTATTTTCAAAAACCGGTTAGTTTTAGTAAATAATGTACAATGGTTACCATAAACAAAGTTAATTATAATTTTGATTATCAATTATGTACGAGTAAGTACTTATGGCTATCAAAATACATAAAAATTATCCTTATATGTAAACCGCCGAGAGATTTTGAATGACTGCTAAAAAATGTATTTCTCTTTCGTTTGCACTACCGTTGGCTTCATATAAAAGAAGAAGACAGATGATAACAAAATGAGATTGTACTATTTGAGTTATATTAAAGCAAATGAATTTTGCATAATCGACTTAAGTTACCGTAATGCAGGGGCGTGCAGTGAGAACAAAGAGCATGACTTTTTCCTAAGAATATATTTTAAAAAGAAACCGAATTATGAAATGTGTCTCGTAATACTTCTGCCACAATAATTAATATGTTTTTCAGATTATAATATTTCATGATATTTTTCCAGGTAAACTTCGATTTTTTTTTTTCATATATATGTTTCAATAGAAATCATGCTTTTTGTTCTCACTGCACATCCCTTTCGTAATGATAGTTCAAATTTTTGTAAAAAAAAATGCAAACTTTGATATTGCATATCTCCATAACTATTGATATTAGGGTTGCTTGAACATTTTTGACTCATTATCAAGGCAAGAATGTACGTATTTTTAATGTTTTAAATGTTGTCTCGTAAATAGATACCTAATTATTATTTTTAAAATATATTGAAAAATATTAGGTCCTTACATATGAAATTGGCGTTTAGTATGGGAGGAACATAAAGCTGATTTTTTTTTTTTATAATATATTTATTTAATCAAAGTATGTACCATTGCTATCTATGCACTATTGCCATCTCATAGGTAGTTCATCGATCCCTTTACTAAAAAAACCATTCGGACGGGAATCAATAAAATTTTTGAAGGCGGTTTGGACTGCCCCATCGGAGTTGAATTTTTTCCTTTGCAAGAAGTTATCCAAAATTTCGAAAAAAATGGTAATCTGTTGGGGCAAGGTCCGGAGAGTACGGTGGATGTCTTAGACGTTCCAATTGAAGCTCCTCTAATTTGGTAGCCGTCTGTTGTGCAGTGTGTGGTCTAGCGTTATCATGAAGCAGCAGTGGCCTAGAGCGATTAACCAGCCTCGGTTGTTTAGCAGCTAGCTTTCCCATCATGGTTTGCAGTTGCTGACAATAGACATCTGCCGTAATCGTCTGGCCAGATTTAAGAAAGCTATAGTGAACGACACCAGCACTAGTCCACCAAACGCTCACAAGTAACTTTTTTGGAGTCAATTTTCGCTTGGGGCATGGTTTGGCTGGTTCGGCAGGGTTCAGCCATTGCGATGAGCGCTTCCGATTATCGTACAGGATCCACTTTTCATCACAGGCAATGATTCGATTTAAAATCCCTTCATTATTGTGCCGTTTGAGTAATGCAACGCAGCAGTCAACGCGCGTTTGTTGATTTGCTTCACTCAATTCGTGAGGTACCCACTGGTGGTTTGCGATGGATCCGCTTCCACAATAGCCTTCAATTCTTCATTATCAACTTTGGTCTCCGGCACTGTGTTTTCTTTTGCGGCACCGTCGCCATACACATCATTAATCCTTCGAGCCGTTTCTGCAGCACTGGTGCCACGGTGGAACTCGTACTCGTAAATAACGCAATATTTCAAGTTTTTCATTTTGTAAACTGAGTGACGCAAAGAAAAAAACAATTGAGGAAAAAACAAATGAATTATAATTTTCAAAACACAAATACATGAGTAAATAGCTGTATAAATTTGGATTTGGAATTCCTAACCAAAGAGAAGATATTTGAGATCAAATTTGCCAGTACGGCAAAACGCCAATTTCATATGTAAGGACCTAATATTTATTTGTAACCATCCTGTTACTCACACACAAGTCACCTTTATTAAAGATTTGAACAAACTTGCACCTACTTGTTGCAATAAAATGTCTGTTTCTTCATTATTCAAATAAATATTTCTTAAAACAAATTCGTAGGTTAGTATATACACTAGTATATACACGCACAGTGAGCATTCAACAATGATTGTTCCAAACATTTTAAACAATAGTCTGGGGGCATGTGCAAATGGCCCTCGCAAATGGCATTCAATGCCGCTAGGTACGCACTCGAAACTGCGTAAAAAGCTCAATGTGCTCCAATTTGAAAGCGTGCCATGTTCGTCAATACATTTTTAAGTACTCCGGGCTTATTTCTTATTTCAGATCAATTCAAGACACGCAATAAACAAACAATAACGTTACGTCGCTGTTGGCAAACGACAATACAGACAATTGAAAAGCTTTCGGTTGTTGGAAAACTGTATAAAAGTGCTTCGTTAACGCTGCTCTCTCACACCTGCGCTCCTGGCAACACTCCTAGCGACGACAGCGCTCCCGTGTCCAGAAAGCAAAGCTCCAATTATCCTTTATTTCCAAAGCAACGCATACATTTTACAATACAGTACAGGTATCTATCTACCTGGGCCTTTATAAACTTCTGGCACACTGTAACAAAACCATCGACGTTTAATTTTGATAGCTATCATTTTTTTAATAACGTACTTACGCGTATTTTGAAGACATACGTAATATAAATTATTCATTGCCTGATAATCTCTACTATTACCAGAATTCCATTCTAATATTATAAGACAAAATAGACCACACAAATTATATACCTACGCATAAGTTTATCTGTGAAATGTCAAGACATTGATCAAATATCAATATTTCTATTGTAGCGGAAATAAGTCGATGAATATCAAAATAACCACAATTTTTATTTATTTGAATGTCAATATGTTATTTAAGCTCATTCCTACGTTTTAAGTATTAGTTAACTATCATAACGTATCAATCTAAAGTTTTGCTTGATAAAAATCGGCTTGAGTAAAAAAAACACCTGTATCCAAACTCATTCAAACAAAATATGAATATCGTCATTGTTCTATAAAAAATTTTCAATATTTTACATCATTAAATAATCAAGTACTACATGTCACTTCATCCCTAATAATGAAAGAATATATTTATTTCCTTGCAGTTCATAATCAACCCTAATCCAAATGCTTGTATTTGAAAAGCAATATAAATCCATTGCCTGGTTTCAAAATGTACTTAAGTCCATTTTAAAAGTTAAAATAACTCACGTAGTATACAAATATCATATACCTACTTCATATGGCGTTCAGAGTCTAACGATTCATTAAAAATTCCAAAATGCTATGCTACCTATTAATAAACCCTCTTATCTATACCTGATATTATATTTATATAATCAGGTATAGATACTAGGTATATATATAATCAGGTATAGATACTATCAGTGTAACAGATAATTAGTGCATTCATAGCTATCAGTGTGATAGCTTTGAATGCACGCCACCGATATTTTTGAAAAAATATTTTCTTGTTGCACTCTCAGCATAGCAGCAGCGCGCCTATTCATATGAACTCCTACTCGCATATTTTACATGTGTTGTTCATGCCAGCTTTTATCTCGTTACCTTAACATTGCTTTAGGTACACATGTTGACACAACGTTAATAAATATTAAGAAAACTAGTTAATACATTTTAACAAGCATAGTTTTGATAAGTGTAATAGGTGAAAACAAGTATTGTGAACTACTTACTAAATTGAACGTCAAAATGTAATTAATATTAATTAGACAATAGAAAGTACGGCCAGCAAAATTATTACATTTCTACAGCATCAATCAAAGATAATTTCTCCTGACATCATGATGATGAGGTGTGATTAATGACATATCAACACATACATATATACACCAAAGAGAACTTAATTTTTTTACAGTAGGTACCTAACTAAATTTGTATGTACTTGCGTGCTGCCCAGTACCGACTTCTAACCTCTGTGAAAAATTATATATTGACAATCGCCTAATGGATGCTTGATCTAACTTCAGAATAATAAAATATAAATATATTAACAAATAGCTTTTCAAATTACCAGTCGTCATTTAGGAAAGCTTTAATTTATGGGTGAGAGTTTGATTCAGGTAGTCCAAGGTAAATAACTACATATATTTAAAAATATTAATTCCAAAAATTAAATTAAATTATTGATGCAATAATATTTATAAATTGTTCATTGTACTACATCTGTCTGACTATACTAATCTGTACCGAGACAAGAAAGGTTGTTTAAGTTATTATTTTATATTTAAAACATAAATTAGAATCAAACAGATTAAAAATCGTGAAAAAATACATCAACACGAATAATTGAAAGACTATAAATATGACAGTTATAAGAATAAAGAGGTTTATGAGAGATTATTTGGCCAAAAGTGGAAATTTGATTTCCAGAAATGACGATGAAGTTATTAATATTACCTACTAGTAATATCTAATTAGATATATCGTATTACATTACTAGTGGATAATCGCGAATTATACCTATTGATTGGCCCTCAAATCAGCAATATTGTGACCGCTCTGTAAATTACATACTTTCTACAGTAAATAGGACAATCTGTATTATGTATTGTGGATATCTGCATTAAAAATATGATAAAACAAACAAATACATGTATGATACCAATAAATTATTGCAAATAATATTAGATTTTCTACATCCCTCGAGCACTAGGTGATATGAAATTAAACACATCGTTGACGTATATTCTTATTAAGTTGTCATTAAATGTTTTGACCAATGCGTGGATAATCGAGTGATAAAAACAGGCAAGTACCTACCTACTACCGTCAAAATATAAGTTTTTCTAGTCCAAAATTGAACGGAATTTTCTTGAAAGTAATTGAAGCTATAGAAACAGCGTAATTAGTGCGAATTAAGAAATAGTATAATAGTACTGTGTAAAATATCTAGTATCTATAAACATTTAGTAACTGTAAATCTAAGAACAGTGCTCTAACTAAGTTTGTGTCCGGTGACATTTGCGCAATAAATAAACGTTTAAATTGTTTTGAGTGTTTCATTTGTCTCCCACAGCCACGTTCCGTGACGATATAACTATTTTTTCATACCTATATCTTAAAACAAAACAATCACATTCTAAAATGGATATTCTTGCACTCAATTAAAATTAAAATTTATCAAATGCAAATGCATAAAAAAATGCTTTTACACCTACGCTTTCTTTGCATACATTCCTAATCGATTTTTTTACATCACCCACGCAGTAGGTACCCAAATTTAAACACGTTGTTTTAAAGTTTAAAACAAACTTTGGAACGACATGTTCTTCAACTGTTTCTGTGGCTCTTGCTTGTGAGTGACGTGATTATTCATATTAATCCAAATAATGACCAAATCATAATTTTAAAATGTATAGTAATTCACTTTACGTAAATGTTTCAGAGCTCTAGTCGACAAATTGGTGAAAAATCAATTACAAGATTCCACAATAACAAACAGACAAACAGACTTAAATAAAAGCATGTAAAATATGACATTCTCAACTCAAAAACATCTTGCACTTGGTTGCGATATTTAGGACAGTTGGTTGGGTTACACTTTGATATTCGCAATATTCAAGGAATACGAATAAATAATTCCCGTGTAATTGAAGACGCTATATCAATATACTCGTATGTATAGTATAAAATAAGTCTCCGGTGAGCGTCTGTATGACCGCGCTAATCTCGAGAACCGCTGGACGGATTTGTATGCGGTTTTTATCTTTATGATTTGGATTTTTCCAGAAAATTGTTAATGTATTCAAAATTTCCCTAGCACATATAGGAGCTGAGCATTAACGGTATTAGTGAATCAAGTCAGCAAAAAATTTGCCGCTAAAGCAGTCTCATGGAAACGCTGCCTAATTAATCATTTAGAGATACAAAAAAATCGTATAGCAAAGAATTTTATAAAATTAAATTATCTAAAAAAATATCAGTAGTAGGTAGCATATATCTATCTTTTAATGATAACTTACACCGACCATTTTTGTCTATAAAATTTCATCAAATGTATAACTAAGACATAATGGTTATTTTTCCAGCAATTTTGACCAATTCAAAGTTAATCCTTATCAAATAAACATCTTATTAACCTTAAGCATTTACCGCACATTAAATTTATCCTTAAAGCCAAACTATCAAATTAAATACGAGTTTAAAAAGTAAGACGTGGACAAAACTAGACGGCCGGGTCGCTAGTGTTGGATAAATATAATTTTCCAGCGCGGATCTCGCCCTGTGTATTAACGAGGTGATCAGGACCTGCTCATGTTTCAGTTATTACTTCTATATCGCGTCTCCAATCCGCCAGTATCAAATATTTACTGTCCCTGTGGAACCAATAATATAAAAACACTCGTAAATCGTAGGCCGCGCGGGAGGGAGGGGCGGGAGGGGGTGGGAGGGGGTGGTAGGAAACGCGAAACCTTCCACCCGATATCCTCAACATATTTTACGCTGAATTTGAAGCGTTGGTGAATTTAAATCATCTTTACCCACTGCAAGCGTGTGTATGTGTGTGCGTGGGAAAACATAATAATTATTCCTCCGATTTAATTATATTTCATTATTTATCAAAATTAGTGCAGTAAAGAAGTTTATTGGAAATCTCATCAACAATCTGGCTACCCAGTAACGAAATCCACAACAACAGAGTAGAAAAAATGCAAACAAAGTTCCTTAAATCTCTTTTATTTACAAACCTAATAACACTACAAAATAATCGGTAACCGACCAGACACCGCCTCAACACTCTTATAAATATACCCTCTCCTATCCCGAATCTATCCCGAAAGTAATTCGTGCAATGCCTACGGCTGTCGGCGAAAGAGTGGTTGTAGGTACTTGCAGGCAATCGGTACCTAGTTAATCGCATCGAGACTCCAAACAAAAATTTCGATGAAAAAACAGGACGGATATTGAATGTCCGCTGTATGTGTTTTTACAATATCATGCATCTGTAACACGCATTATATTATTTGGTTACCTAATATATGTATACGTGTTGTGAATATATTTAGGTGAAATATTGGGCATATAAGGTAAGCGAGAAGTAAATTAATTAAATTAGATGTTTTACAGATGACCTACCATGAGTGTACTTATCAAAAAAATGAGCAAATCGAAACAAACGATACAAAACAGTGTGTTATATAACGTCCAAAAAATCAAGTAATATTGCAACATACCTACCTACCTGTTATATACTTCTTTTACAATCTAATGCCACCCGCTCCCAATATTTCCAATGGCATGGACTTCAAATTATATTTTGTGGAAACACACAAAATATGATAACTGATTGATCTGCATATCATAAAATTCCTAGAAAATTGTTGACGTAGGTACCTACTCTAATCATGAATATGTTACATACAAAATGAATTTTTTTGTTAATTTATATAATAACTAGGTATTGTGTATGTGTACATTAACTTTCGATAGTGTATACTTTAACTCATGTTGGTGCATACGTATACTAGTTAATGTACACATTGTAGAAAATGTCTGAAATATACATTATTTCATGGCTTTTAGTCATCATCACAGTAAGTATAATTGATATTAAGCAATTATATGATTATTTTAAAATACATATTTTTTTAAATTACAAAACAAGTTAGGTATATACTCCTAAATTATAATCCACACTCGTACTTGTACTCCAAACTCCTCCTCGAAAAGTTATCAAATAATCGTCAGACAATACCCTGTTAAAAGCCACAACAACCGTAGAACGTGTATGAGAAGATGTATGAATGTGGCCGAAGCAAAAGTGGTGTGCCAGGATAGAAGAGTGTGGCGTTCAATCCTCTCTGCCTACCCCTGCAGGGAAACGGCGTGATGGTTAGTTAGTTAGTTAGTCAGACAATACCTACCTATATTTTTTAAAAAACGAAATTTAATCACGTGCAATACATTTTAGCGACTGCTTAAAAAACTGTAGGACTATTCAACCAGCTCTAGCCAAGTTCTAATTGGCATTACGCGACGGATAAAATTAATATGATATGCATTTTACGACCATTGTCTCATGCAAAAAAAGTGATTACTTTACCCTGCATGCGAAATACACGAAAATCTTTCCCATGAAATGAATAATATGATAATGCTTGTTATTTCAATACAATCAGTCACAAATTTCACCTGCATTTTCTCAAAAATCAATAGGATCGCATACATCATGTATCTTGCCTGGAGTTACCAATCCCACAATGGTCGAAATTGGAAATCTTCACACGTCTAATATTGTTAGAAATGTGTTCACAACAATACCCGTTTGTTTCGCTATTGACTTCGTCATGTTTTGAAAATAATTCCATCTGTATGCCGCCGTTTTGGAATTAACGACATATCTTCCATCAATAGGGACTCAGAAAATAATACAATTTTAAGTATTCAAAGTCATGTTTGCATCCAAAGGTTAGTGTCACCCGCGACTGGTAACGTGCCTTAAAAAGGAACTCTATTTATTGACGATTTCCTATGCGTATTAGACTTTTTAATGATTTAATATTGAAAGATTTCCGTAAAATTAGTTACATACAATAATTAATTTAAAATTAAAATAATTGTGACAGATAAGTATTTTCTGTGTTAGAATGCAATATAACAAGTATTGGAAGTATTCCTACATAACATTTATTTTGCTGTAGCTAGATTATGACCGAGTAATAAAATATACATTTGGTTTTATTCGAATAAGTACCTAATCGATGTAGATCAATTAACTTTCACTAGGTAATTGATATTTATCTGATATTTACTAGAGAATCACCTGTGGCCTCGTATGTTCATAAATTTAATTGTTTCAGGAGATATATATCTTCTTCACAAATAATAAAAAAATCATCAATATCACAGATATCTGAAAATAATACAAATTTCGAATTCTGAATTTAATTTTAAGAGTCAGTTATATTTAAGAGTTTGTGACGTTTGAGATGTATTGAAGTAAGTAATCAAGAAATTAAGATATATAAAATCTTCTAGATTCCATGTTTTCGTGATTTTTAATGCAGACGATGTAGGTACTATCGTACATCTCCTAGTAGGTCTTGGCGTCTTCGAGAAGTCTCCTCCGGTCTCTGTTAAACTATCTTTTTAAGTTTTATTTTAAACTTTTAATGGTAAGAACATCAAAATAACTGATATGTTGATCGATTCACTGTATTTGTATATTTAAAAAAAATGCTTACGCAGAGCATCGATTCACCTCATTCGTCTCAGCATTATAGCGGCCATCAATCATCACACGATGCAGCAACAGAAATTTTACCAAAATGTAAATGGCAATCAACAGCTTCATTCAAATCCCTGACAAAATATTAAAATGGACGCCCCAAACAAGATTATATCGCTCCAGAGGACAGCGTCAATGGGCGATCTTTTTGAAATAGGTCGACCTCAGTTCCACCGCATTGACTTGTCATCTTATGAAAAAAAGGGAGAGAAAATATAACATTTCCTTGAATTATCAATAAGTAGTGTACCTACGCACTGTTGCTGATTTATTCTCGAAATCGGATTATTGGACGCATTATGCTGGAGGACATCATGTGGAGAATATTTAACACGTTATCGTTCAAGGAATACTTATCAATAATAGCGAATACGAATTTCATTATAAACATGACAATGCATATATAGGACTCGTGTAGGTAAAATATATTACATTCTTAAACACCCTAATCGGATTTTGTGTAATGAAAAGATTTTTTCAAGTGTAGGTATATGTGTGTGGCTTACGTCGTAATTAAATATTGCTCTATTTTTTTGTTGTGTGTTAGGTCAACCGCCGCGAGGTTTCAAACGATTCATGAGAAAAAATGTATTTCCCTCTAATTTGCACTACCATTGGCTCCGTATAAAAGAAGACAGATGATAACAGAATGAGATGATCATACCAATGTTTGCTAATGGAATACAATAATTGAAAATGTTATCAAAAACCTACATGCTATCATGGTGACTACATAATTTAATCAGGACCCGTAAACGTCATTTATTTATTTATTTCTATTTAATTTTAAGCATAAAATTTTGTTTAGACTGTGCCTGTCTCACTAGAAATATCTGTGTTGAGACAGACATAGTTTACAATATTGTGTAGGTTCAAAACATAGTAGATAGATAATAAAGTATTTAATAGAAAATATATCATATATATGATTACGTTCTGATTTATTTTAGATAATCACATGTTTAAAAATTAAAATATGTAGGTATGTCCCGGCAGGTACCTACGTGAAGAATACTTATTTGTAAATTCTTGAAGTAGAAAGTACCTACCTGTACGATAAAACATTTTCTTTAAGGTGGTTTCTACCTAAATATTTTTAAAATAACACATATCTAGTACCTATCTACCGGCGGCGTGCAGTCAGTTTAAAATAAAATTACTTGAGAATTTCTACGAAAGAAATTGAAGTAAAATATGTGTCTCGTCATTTATTTATTTTTTATTTATTTAGGCCAATAGACCTCACCGCGAATCGAACCCGGAACCCTCGGTGTGGGTGCTAGTGTAAGGTCCTATAAAAATTATCATATTATAACTTATATTGTTTAATGTATTTTCTTTTTAATTTTATGTTATATTTTTTAGGTAAAAGCCTATACACATTGCCGCTCTTTACTTTATATTTTTAAGTTTTATACTCATGTTTTGGTGCTATACAGATATTGTTTAATGTATGTGCTTTTTGAAATTTATTTTATATTCTTTATGTAAAAGCCTAATGGGCGTAAACAAATAAATAAATATTTATTTTTCTTTGGGAAAGTTAACAGAAAATCTTAATATTAACATACATAAGAAAAAAAAAGTTAACTTTGCCAATTATTAACTTTTCACTGATGATTGTCAATGATAGAGCGAAGTGTGGCAATACTATAATAAGATAATAAGATAATTTTTGGTTACAAAATAGGTTATGCAGGGTATGTTTCATATTATTATTAGATTTTAATAATTCGTAATATTCTCCCAGGCAAGTATTTAGTTTCATTTTCTATGTTTGGATACAACTCATGCTTCAATGTAGGTACTGACTGCACGCGCTTGTTAAATACACAAAAAATGCTAGGAAACCATTGTCTAACAAATTAAATTTCAAAAGTCCGAAATAAATATACCTACCTACTTAATAAAATTTATTACTTCCTTCAATGTCATCACTGTACACACACATGCGAGGTTTACACAAATACCACGAGAGTACGAATTGTTGATTTTTTAAATCCTTTACAATGTTGTCCTGATACGTATGACCTTTCAAAAACAAGTTCATACATATAAAAGTCTTAATATTTCATTTAGTTTTTTTATCGATGTTCAAGAAACAAAATTCATTATTAATATTCAGAATATTCTGAATATGTTCAAATTTTTCAAGAACACGACACTGGATTTTATCCATAGAGGAAACATCATTAATCAAGATATATTATGAATATCTCATAGAGACGATGCTCTTTATATGAGAAAGTAGGTGTGAAATGTGTACATTATATACATACAACTTCAAAAAAAATTATAGATGTAGTAGTCGTTCATGGGTGGAATTCGTGAAAGTTACATTGTGTAAAGTGACCACTTAAGCCAGCCGTACGATAGGTCGTAAGCTCTATAAACACCCAATAGACTTCTATACCTACGTTTCCATATAAATAGCTTCGTTTCTATGAGACATCCATAATATATTAGGTCCTTACATATGAAATGGCGTTTAGTATGGGAGGAACATAAAGCCGATTTTTTTTTATTATAATATATTTATTTAATCAAAGTATGTACCATTGCTATCTATGCACTTTTGCCATCCCATAGGTAGTTCATCGATCCCTTTACTAAAAAAACCATTCGGACGGGAATCAATAAAATCTTTGAAGGCGGTTTGGACTGCCCCATCGGAGTTGAATTTTTTCCTTTGCAAGAAGTTATCCAAATTTCGAAAAAAATGGTAATCTGTTGGGGCAAGGTCCGGAGAGTACGGTGGATGTCTTAGACATTCCAATTGAAGCTCCTCTAATTTGGTAGCCGTCTGTTGTGCAGTGTGTGGTCTAGCGTTATCATGAAGCAGCAGTGGCCTAGAGCGATTAACCAGCCTCGGTTGTTTAGCAGCTAGCTTTTCCATCATGGTTTGCAGTTGCTGACAATAGACATCAGCCGTAATCGTCTGGCCAGATTTAAGAAAGCTATAGTGAACGACACCAGCACTAGTCCACCAAACGCTCACAAGTAACTTTTTTGGAGTCAATTTTCGCTTGGGGCATGGTTTGGCTGGTTCGGCAGGGTTTAGCCATTGCGATGAGCGCTTCCAATTATCGTACAGGATCCACTTTTCATCACAGGTAATGATTCGATTTAAAATCCCTTAATTATTGTGCCGGTTGAGTAATGCAACGCAGCAGTCAACGCGCGTTTGTTGATTTGCTTCACTCAATTCGTGAGGTACCCACCTTTCAAGCTTTTTCACCTTACCAATTTGCTTCAAGTGGATTAAAACAGTTTTATCACTAACACCGCAGCCTGCAGCTAACTCGGATGTGGTTTGCGATGGATCCGCTTCCACAATAGCCTTCAATTCTTCATTATCAACTTTGGTCTCCGGCCGTCCACGGGGCTTGTTCTGCAGGTCGAAATTTCCAGAACGAAAACGTTGGAACCAAAAACGCACTGTGTTTTCTTTTGCGGCACCGTCGCCATACACATCATTAATCCTTCAAGCCGTTTCTGCAGCACTGGTGCCACGGTGGAACTCGTACTCGTAAATAACGCGATATTTCAAGTTTTTTCATTTTGTAAACTGAGTGACGCAAAGAAAAAAACAATTGGGGAAAAAACAAATGAATTATAATTTTCAAAATACAAATACATGAGTAAATAGCTGTATAAATTTGGATTTGGAATTCCTTACCAAAGAGAAGATATTTGAGATCAAATTGCCAGTACGGCAAAACGTCAATTTCATATGTAAGGACCTAATATCTTCATTGTTAATATTTAAAATAGCCAATTCACATTACAAAGTCCAGATAAAAATAATATCCCAAAATATTTAATGTCTTATCGCCACACGGTCTACGCTAACCAAAAACCATTTCGTTTCCAGGTTCCAAAAACCATCGTTCGTAGCCAGGGTTTCTGAAAAACCGTGTTTTTCTGACACCGCGGTTTTCAGTTTTCTATTTTTGAAAATCGGGGTTTTCGGTTTTTTAAATGAGTAAAAAGGATTTTTTTTTAATTAAACAAAACTAAAAGAAACCTGCAAAAATAATTTTTAAACCATTTTTTTTACCTTAATAAATACAAATATTTTTTGTTTGAGCTGGAATAATATTATAGAATTTAAGAACTAATTAAATGTAAACTATTTAAATGTTTATCATTTAATCGACACCGCAATTTCGAACAAAAATTATTACTTAGGGAAAAATTCCTCTCAGCAAATGTAGACGTCGATTTTTTCGTAGAGTGCTTGATTAAAATATTGAGTTTTTTGTTCCTATCGCATTTTTTAAACAGCGCAAATTCCTGCTTCATCGTTTGATTTTTCTGGAACCATCATCACTTCATTAATCGCTACTTTTATTTCCTTTTATTTCATTCTACTGGCCTCCTTCCCAGTGGTTCTTCATTTGCACTCGAGACATTTTGAGAAAACTAAAACTGCAGTTTTTGAGGCGGTTTCCGTCTTTCGGTTTTAGAAACCCTGTTCGTGTCAATGACAGTTGATGAATCTAATCACCGAAAACAGGGATGCCCAACCAATCATAAAACCCAACCAAGTATCGAAGGTGAAGTACCTACATTAGAAATTTTCACGAGCATCCAGCGAAAAGGTTCCGCGCCTGTGGCGTGTACGTTTCGCTGTCGGCGCGCTTCAAAGGGGCGACCCGGAGTATCCCAACAAATGAAGTCATTTATCTGAAACCATCGGCCGGCGTTAGTGACGTGTCACATTCGCCACACAGATTATTCAGTGTATACACGACAAGATTGTAGGTAGGTACCCCGCCGCCATTGTGAACCGCGCGCTCACTTACATGCTAGAGAACCGGCGGAGTCCGCCCGGGTGTGAGGCGGCGAACCGAGGACCTTCGGCTCACAAACGTGATCAATTTCATTTTCCAATAACTAACCAACACGCCTTTTAGACAGATATGTTTAGTAGTGACGCCAAGGCTGAGAACGATGTTGAAAGGTGAGTGAATGCGGGAAACAAAGTAAATGGCGCACTGAATGCAATTATAGCCATAATTTCGGATATTTTATACGCACCGTATGTACGCCCTAGAAAGCAGCACCTTTAATCAGTCCGACCTCCACATCCGCGGGTAAAGGTCGTCCTTCTGATGACGTTTGATAAATATCCAACGAAACGTCGAGATTCGCTTCTCGATAATAGATGCGTATAAAATATCCGAAATTACAGTTAAATATGTCTAACGACCGTAATAACAACCTTAACCCTTTAACAATTATAGCCAAATGAATCTGTCTAGTGCCAACTCTGACGTACGGAAGTGAAGCCTGGAATTGGCATAAATGGAATGAAAGTAGACTGAATGCGGTGGAAATGACGTCACTAAGGCGCCTGTATGGAAAATCTTTCATCGATAGAGTGATGGATGAACAAAAAGAAAGAATCGTTGAGATGGTTTGATCGTGTGGAACGTACGAGCGAGGAAAGGATGGTTAAGAAAATATATGAGGCGAGTGTTGAAGGCAACAGGAACAGAGGGCGCGAACCGCGAAGGACCTAGCACAATCTAGTATTGTAGGATGGCCCTGTTAAAAGCTTCAACAACCGTAGATGCATGAGAAGATGTATGAATGTGGACGAAGCAAAAGTGATGTGCCAAGATAGAAGAATGTAACTATCTATATTTTCTCCCTACCACTGCGGGGAAACGGCGTGATGGTTAGCTAGTTAGTTTTATATTGATCGTGAACCGCCAAAACCTCCTATCTTCGTAAATGTAAATTTTTCAGGATCTCGTTATAGTACAGAAAGAGAGGGCGACCGCGAAAGAGGGGCATGACCAGATTAACCAGCTACTGGAAGATGGTCCCGTTAGAAGCCTCAACAACCGGCGAGCTTGCATGCGAAAATGTATGAATGTGGATGAGGCAAGAATTGTATGTCATAACAGAAGAGTGTGGCGCTCTATCCTCTCTGCCTACCCCCACGGGGAAACGGCGTGATGGTAAGTAAATAAGTCGTTATAGTATTGATTTTACGAATTATATTATCTTCCTACTTTTTTCTTAGGTGTCCTGTAAAAATCTGTTTCATTTATGTTTAACTTTTAAATGAACATGAAAATAATCAAAGATAATAATTTAATTATCTGCCTGTCCGTAACTTCCTGCAACGTCCGTAATTCACGCCTAAAAAAACGAAATTACGCGGCTGGAATTAGGGCGCAAAACTCGGACGCGCGAATTCCGGCGATATTGCTACCACCGTCTTTCGTGAACCGTCAAAATTATACTACACGTACTGGGGCTTAGCAAAGACGCAAACCATTTCATGTTCGTGATTTTTCACGGGTATACCTACGGCTAGTAAATAAATAAAAATTAACGACTTACAAATGTCTTACTAGAAATATCTGTGTTGAGCCAGGCATAGTTTACAATAGCGTACAATTACAAAACATAGTATGAAAATAAATGTATAGTAAAAATAATTATTTATATTTGATGTTGTATTGTATATTAAAGTAACATAATAAAAAATATATCTTATATGAGGTTATAGTGTATGTTAGTGTGTTTGGGTGAATGTTTGCCTATTTTATCTCTCTCCTTCTTTCGGATTCACTGTTTTATTTTGTATTTTATGTTAGGGTTGTAAATTGTGGTTAGCCCAGGTTGCTTTAATTCATCAAGTATGTAATTAAGTAATTTGGGTCCAAAATGGTTAAATCTCCTTGTCTATACGTGGTATGGACATTTAGCTTTAACTATTTGTATTGCATCTACTATGATCATAAATGCCGATAGCTCCTAAGTGAAGATAGAAGGTATTGGCGGTTCGCGGTCGATACGTATTTCCTACCTAGTATTCTGTTAGTGTATCATAAAAAAAATTAAAAAATGTCGTTAACACATGACAAAAGTCAGGTGTGGAGTTTGTTGAAAACGACACAATATATTATGGAATACTGTAAAAAGCATAACAAGAGTCGAACTCGCCGCTTTGTATGGCTTACCATACAAATACAGACGTATTCAGATCTATGGTGAATGAGAACCCATTTTCCACGGCACGCTGATCATGGCTCTATTGAATTAGGAGGCGACCGCTTGTTGCCCGCAGAATACACACCTCCATAAGCCGGTCCAGAGACACTTGTGAAGTCACCGAATGCGGCCCGGCCACACGGTGTCACCAGGTAATACCTGCGACATATTCTATTTGACTGGACGTCTTCATTTTGGTTGAAACGGTTTTATAATTTTTGGCTCACTGTGGGCCGGTTGTGTCAACTAGCTTTATCGGCCGTATTCCGGAAATAGCAATATTGCTATATCTAGTATAATATTGTAATGCCGTCAATGTTGGCGTTTTAAGTTTGGCAGGTTTGAAATTAATGAATTCAATCAATCAATCAGAATGCTCTAAAACGTAAGCAAACGAATAACTTAACGTTTGTTTACGTTTTAGAGCTTTCTGATTGTTTTAATTCATTAAGTTTAAACCTGTCAAACATAAAACGACAACATTGACGGCATTAGGTACAATGTTATGCAATAACTTGTCAAGATACAGAAATAGCAATATTGCTATTTTTCAGAATACGGTCCTATAGCTGGTTTAGTTGAAAATATCGTTTTTAATGTGGTGCGCGTGATTTTTGAAATTCTCATCAAAATTATTTTTATTCAATGTTTCGACTTTGTAGTGTCGGAATGTGCAACATTACGTCGGATTCCACAGATTTTTCTGACGGTCAACTGATTCTATAATATGTAGCTAGGTTCTTAAGAAGAAAAGTAGGTACCTAATTCATTTAAAGCCCATTGCGTCAACTTGGTATAATATGGATTTTCACGTTTTCCACCGATCTAACAACCCGTTTTCCTAAAAATCTATGGTTTTTACGAAAGATTACGATAATCCGATTTGGCGCAACCTACCTCGAACAATAGGTACTTTTTTGTTGGAAGAAATGGATTTTGCCGCAACTTTAAATCAATTTTTCCTTTGGGCATAGTTGATAATAATTTGTTACCTATAGGTATAGATAACTTAGGTATAGATAACATCATTAGGTTTTGATAACTTTACATTAATATGCCACAGGACAGATAAAAAGGTGGGTAGCTGATGTATCGGAAGTACTTTTTCTTGGATTGTGGATAGGTTAAGTCTAGTGATGGCATTTTAATCGGTGACACACTAACCGTTACTTGAGATTTATATCTAATTGTGTTGATGATTGGTAACTGATTTTGTTGCAATTCAGTAGGTACTTGACAAATATTTTATGAAGACAGATTGGACCTTGATTAGTCATCAAGGAATGAAACAGCGCAAGACAGGGACAGATGGAAGCGCACTGTCGAGACTTTGCGCAACGCAAGACTGGGGTAACTACGGCGATGCAGCCAATGCGGTGCGTTGGGGCCAACGTTCGGTAGGAGCCCATAAGGACCTCTTATACATTTGATATCTATACAGTGTCTCGAAGGAAAAAAAACTTCGAGAAGATTCGAAAAGATTTGAAAATCGAAGATTTGAAAAAGAAGATTCCTTCGAAAATTTCGAAACGTAAAAAATATTATTTTTCAAAACAAATAACACATGCATTCATTCGACATTCAATGCGGTTCTCAAGGTTTCAAAACTTTGTATTTTTCGAAACTTTGTGTCCTAACTACTACCTATGTATAGTTTCGAAATGTATAGTATACAAAATGTATAGTAACATAACTATGTATAACTATGTTGTACCTATTTTAAATAAAGAACAGTTTTAGGCCGAAAATCGATAAAACATGAATGTCGATTCAAAATATTTGTCAAAATACCTAATCGGTAAACATTTAGGTATAAAGATACTAAAATAAGTGGATAGGTAGGTACCTACATCTACATATGCTGAGGCCATTTTCGAAGAGGATGATAAAAACATTAATGAAATCTTTTTTAAATATTCATAAAATAAAAAAATTTATTGAATAAAACATTTAATGATGCAAAAGATTAAAGAGTCACATTATCAGATTTTAATATAAGTATGTACGTATAAAAAAAACTATCACTGTCTCAGAATCGACAGCATAGTTCTCTTTAAAGTAGTTAAACTGTCGTGGAATTCTTACGCCTGTAAACTCATTATACCTACCTACTCATTGCCCAATTTGTGTAGTCCGTGATGAGTGTATGTGGTAGTTCGTTCGCGTATTATTATCGTAATGAAATATATCCTTTGAACGCGTTGATAATGGAATTCGGAAACATAGATACTTTACAGAGATCAGACTGTCAATTTGAGAATTGATAATTTTGTACAGAAATATTATATTATGCATTGACGTATTATAATATTGACACGTTATTCCCATACTAGCCGGCTTTCATATAGCAATTGCAAATATTGCATTGAAAGAGACAACAAATCACATAATCAAGTAATCACTCAAAAATCAGGTAATTTGAAGTCACGGTGACTAAAATAACATACTCATTCTTACAATAGTATACGATACTCTGTACAGTAAATAGGTACATAAATTTTCTATTGTGCCAATACCGAGGACCCGAAATTGCCAAAATGCGGCTCTGCCTAGAAATTTCTGTGTTTTTTCCTAATTAAATTGAGGATAATCTTAGAGTATATACTTAGTTTGCATATACTCTAAGGGGATAATAATAAAATCGTACTGTGGCGTCGAACAAGTCATGATCTCACGCCGTACGCTCATCCTGCAATTTTGTTGTTGTACCTATAGCGTAAAACGTAAGCAGTGCCATCTTTTGATTTTTTTTAAAGTTTCTCTTAGAAAATAACGGAATAGTTTATTTTTTAATTCCATTATAAAAACGTAGATGTCGTAGCCAATTCAAACTTTCAATAAAAAAGATTAGGTAGATAGGTAACTATTTGATTTTAATCCTCGAGGCAAAATGTGGGCAAAATAATAAAAAGATCCAACTTCAAAATACATTTTGACAGAGATGTGACTTATCTAAGATACAACTATGTATTTGAAATACAGATACAAGATTCAAAATACGTATTTTCATCTTGTATCTGAAATACTTTTTTGAATATTCATCTTGTATTTTGTATTTAGATATATTCCTTTGGTATCTTAGTATTTTGTAAATACTAAGATTGCTAAGATATTTTTTTCCAATGATGTACCTATAATGAGACCTCATCGAAGAAAACTGAGCGACAAAATGTTTGAAGAACTCTAGTTTTACTTAAGTCTCAATTAAAACCTTAAAAATATAATATTTTATTTTGTCACATTTGAGAGATCAACGCGATTTTTTCGTAAATAATTCACGTAAAAATATAAACTTACATTCAATAAAATGTGTTTTCTTACAAAAGGATTTTATCTTTGAAAAGTTTTTGGACGATACGTATTTTGTATCTAATATTTCAGATACCATTCCAGAAAGTTATTTGTATCTGGTGTTTGAAATACTTGATCTTAAAGTAGCTTGCATTTTGTATTCCAGATACTTTGTATAGAGTAACTTGTACATCACTGCATTTTGAATAGGTACTGAAAAGCACTTAAGTTGCCAGAATAATAACCTCCAAAATGATTATGTGGTGACATTATTAATATAAATAATAAATAAAATAATAATGATAATAATAATAAGAGAAATTTCTTTAAAAATAATTAAATTCCTAAATTATAATAAATTTTAAAATGCGAATGCCAAAATATTGAGAACTCTCTTCAGTACTTTTGACAGTATAGAAATTATAATTTAAAAAAGAGAATTGACTGGTAACTGAGAATTAACTATTATCTAATTAATACCAATGGTTACCCGTTGAACTGCTAGATATCAAATCTTAAATAACGGTTATTGTGTAACAGGCTAAAATAACGGTTTTGACCAATGATATAATAAACTGTAGATATGTTACAAGCGTGAAATCTTGGCAACTGAAAAGTAAGGTAATTGCCTTACTTGCATTCGTTATTTAACGGACTTTCTTTGTGGCTGGCGGTGGACTGGCGCGACGCAACGACGAAAAAAAAGGCCCGGGGAAAAAGGAACACAGTATCGTACACTACTGTAAGAATGAGTATGTTATTTTAGTCACCTTGACTTCAAATTACCTGATTTTTACGTGATTACTTGATTTTGTTGTCTCTTTCAATGCAATATTTGCTACATATGAAAGCCGGCTAGTATAGGAATAACGTGTCTATATTATAATACGTCAATGGTTTTGACCATTACTAGTTCTTATTGTAGAAAGAGATAATCGTACAAATTAATGAAATACTAAAACTGACCAATGGGTAAGACATGTTGCAATAAATTTTTAATATTTAATAAATTTATTTTCTTACTAAAAATTTTAATAAATTTTTAGTAAGAAAATAACATTAATTTTAATGTAAAAGATCTGACAAATTATAAAAAGACTACTGTCCTTATTCAGATCACTACAATGGAACCATTAATTAGGTTTATAGTTAGATGCGGTTTAATATTCTATATTTTAAGGCTAATAAGTAATCCAGAAGATTCCTATATTTTTTATTTTTTTTTACATAATGAAAAGACTGTTTAGTCATAAGTTTTATTAGCAGATTAGAAAATTGTGAACGTAGTTCTTGTTTCTTTTCCTTTTGTTGATTTTTTTAATGAAAATTTAAGTTTTTGTTTAATTTTAAGACCGTATTAGAAGTGCTACTTAAACGAAGAAAGATGGTGTTTTAACTTTAATTTGAAGATTGTTTTATAAAGATACTTCAGGTACCTACTATTTGTTCAAATAAAAAAATGTGTGATATAATTTTACTTACCTTAGGAATGAAGCTAAAATAATCACTTAAAGTACCCAGTGTTCAATAAAAAAACCAAAGTTTTATAGGAAGATAGTATCTTCAAGATACATACTCAAAGTATAATTTAGTTTAGTTTTGTTAAAAAATGTAAGTAAATAATGTTTAAATTAAAACAAGACTGTTTAAATAATAAATCTTGATGATTACTAAAAAAAGTAATTTTATTTTACATTTAATTTACAATTATTTGAAATTTATAGAAATTTCTGCTTGAGAATTCTCGAATCCCGAGAAAAAAATAACTCGAGAAATCAGAAACCCTAATTACAACAAAATTAATAAGTTTTCTATAAGGAGCTTTTCCGGCACATTACAATGAAGGACTTATCATACCAATACATAAATCTGGAAATAAAAAAGATGCTAATAATTACATACCAATATCACTCCTATATATACCGTCAAAAGTCATAGAAAAACTATACAAAAAACAACTCCTTCATTAATTAGAAACAAATAAAATGATCTCAAATGCTCAATATGGATTTTTAAATAACAAAAATACATCAGATGCAATAGCATCAGCCATAGATTTTATTAAGAGTAAAGTAGTAGTCAAGATATAAAATGTATTGGAGTATTCTTGGAATTAAAAAAAGCATTTGACATTGAAAAATTTTATTTATAAAAATCAATATTTTGGGAAAAGAACTAAAATGGCTCAAATCCTATATGATAAATAGATCACAGTGTGCCAAAATAAACAAAGCAACAAGTAAACCCTTACCAGTTCTATATGGCGTTCCTCGGGGAAGCATTTTAGGCCCAGATTCTATTTTTGATTTATATAAACGAATTATGTACCTAACTAGAAATAGAGGCAAAAATAATAAGCTTTGCAGACGATTTTACTGTCCTATTTGTAGAATCAAATTTTTGGGAATCAGCCTTTAAGTAAACCGAAACTGCTATCATGGACACTAAAACATACCTGGTAAACTATCTCACCCTCAATATTGAAAAAAATAAATTTATTACATTCAGCATAAACGCTAAAGGACAACACTCCAAAAACCTGTACATAATGAAATCTGCAGAAACACTTCCAAAGATAACTGCTAATGTACAAACATAGAACATGTAAAGCATATTAAATATCTTGGATTGATCATAGACCCTTACCTGAACTGAAATGAGATAACTGCTAATGTACAAACATAGAACATGTAAAGCATATTAAATATCTTGGATTGGTCATAGACCCTTACCTGAACTGGAATGAGCACATCCAAATGACTAATAACAGGATCAGAAAACTTGCTTATCTCTTTAAATAAGTAAGAAATGTACTAAACAAAAACCTCCTGAAAAGTACATACTATGCGATTTGCCAATCCATACTAGAATACGGAATCATAGGATGAGGCAACGCACCTAAGTTAGAGATCCAAAAAATATTCAATGCTCAGAAAGCAGTATTAAAGGTGATACTACGGATGCCAATAATCACAAGTATGAGTGTAGTCTACAGTAGCATGAATGTAATGGATATCTATCAGATTTATGCCAAAACTCTATTAAATCATATCCACCGTAATAAAGAATTGTATGAAGTTGACCATAAAATTAAGGAAACAAGAACAAGGCTCAAGAAACTACTAAAAATACCTAAAATGATTACATCATACGCCCCAAAAAGTTATACATTCCTGGCTCCAAGATTATACAATGAACTGCCCAAGGAATTGAGGAACAATGCAGATGAAAATTTCTTCAAGAATCAATGTAAAAAATAGATCCTCGACTTGGGTACGGAGACCCTGCAAAGCTTGGTCACCGTATGATCATTATTGTCACAAAATTCGTGACACTACTTTTTTGACAGGATGTACTGTGAAATTCAAATGACAGATATTCTCCTAGAAAACTTGGCCAGGAATAATCCAAGAATATGGTCCCGTTGTTTATACAATGAAAATAAGTATTTCACTATATAATTTAATGTCCTGTTAATTTAATCTAACTAAAATAATCGTAATCTAAATTAAACAAACCAAACCTAATAACCTAACCTAACCAAACCTAATAACCTAACCTAACCCCATATATTGCCTATGAAATGTTGAAATATGCAGTGCATTTTTCGAAACTTTAAAGTGTAATATCTTATTTAATACTTAATTTTTAAACGTAAATTATCTTTCATTTTCAGCACATTCAATAATATAATGAAATAATAATTTTCGTTGTATATGCAATGGGACCATTATCTTGGATTTAGCCCTTATATACATTTTTTTTTAAATCACAAAAGATTATTATGTCTTTGACGTGTTTAGTGTTTATGAAGAATCTTTTTCATATTTTATTTATATGTGTATCATTTATTTTATTTATTTGTTTAGTAAAAAAATGCTAAATATAAGGACTCACAAGATGTTTCCATGTGCTGTGTATATATACTGTGCTGCGCTGCTTCTGCACAAGTCAACCAGTCTAGACCCATTCTGTTTTCATACACATTCTTCTGTTGCCTCTCCCAGCTTAATCTGGGGCGACCCACTGGCCGTCTTCCTTCCGGGATGGCCAGGAGGGTTCTTCTTGGTATTCGTTGGCATTCTTAGCACATGTCCAAGCCACCTCATTTGTGATTTTTCTATGTGTAGAAGTAGGGGTTCCATGCCGAGTTTGTGCCTTATGTTGGAACGTCTACTCTGTCCATCAATGTGACTCCCACTACGCCCCTTAGAAAACTCATCTCGGCAGCCTGGATCCTTGCTCTCGCTCTCTCCGTTAGGATCCAAATTTGATGGATCCACATATTAGGGTGGGCTTGTACACAGATTTGAAAACAGTCAGTTTTGTCTTGACACTAAGCACGGATTTTCTTATCATATCAAATGAAATTAAAATTAATCAATTAAAAACGATTTATGATTATCAAAACATTTTGTCAAAACATCTAAAAAATAAATCGCAATAAATTAAATTTAAATCAAAAATTAATATTAAAAAATAATTTATGATTGTCAAATATATGTATGTACAAAATTGAAAAGCAGTCTGTCGGATATCAATTTAAAAATTTTGGTATTTTTAAAATGCTATATTGAATAAAATTGTTTTAATGTGTATATTTAATTTCAATATTTATTTTTGTTAATATGATATACCTATGTTCTTTCTTGTATACGTTTTAGCCTTTACCTTCATCTCTATGTTTGCTGTGTTCACATTTAAGTTATGAAAAGCATTTAAACTAATTGTATTACTTGTATCATGTTGTGTTTATCATTGTTTGTGAACCATTCAAAAAAATAAATAAATATAATAGATTGATTGTAAATATGTATTCAAATTAGATTTTTTTAAATGTTTTTTTATTATATTAAGAGTTTATTATATCTTTATTTTTAATTAAAAATGGTTTAATACATGTTTAATTTATAATAACAATATAATAGAAATAAAAATAACAATTTTTGTAAAAAATAAACATACATTTTTTATCAACAAATCATGAGACTCGGGATCCCGGGAATGATCCAGAGCTGCGAATCGAGTCTCGGGAATGAAAATTCTGGGAATGGAGAAACCCTAGTAATGAGTTTCATTGTAATTCAGTGTGTTAGCAATTACTTCGTGGAAATCCATTTTAATAATTATGAATAAAATACTAAAACTGTTTTTTTCCACTATTTTATTTTTGAGTATAACAACACAACATATTTCGGAAACCAAACATGTTGTCAGAACGAAATGGGAGTGTCCGAAACATGTTGTGTATACTAAAATATAGTGGAAAAAACTAAGTTTTAGTGTTTTATTCATAACTAGCTGTTTGTATCCGGCTTTGCACGGGTTAAGGATTAAGTTAAAAATAAATTTGTGGGAGAAAACATAGGTTCCATTGTTTTGCAAAGCCTCTAATTAAAACAATGTTTCCATTTGATCAAGGATGGGATGGATAGGATGTCTAGGGAAGAAATGTGGCATATTTTTTCCGTCGGGAATATGTATGCAAAATTTGGATAGATTTCTGCAGAAAATATATCTGGGGGAGGGGATGGGTTTAGAGGGAAGGAGAAATGTCGCCTTTATTACCCAACTGGTCATAAAGAATAAGTATACAAAATTTGTATCAGATTGGTCAAACCTACAGATTTGCATGGAAAATGTATCAGTGGAGGGTGGGTAAGTGGTGAGGGGGGAAATGTCACCTATGTTACCCACCGGGTCCCTAAGACTAAGTATCAAAATTTAAGTCGGAGTGGTCAAACGGTGTAGATTTGTACAGAAAATATACCTGGGGGGGGGGGGTAAAGAGGGAAGAGGGTGTCACCTATGTTATCCGCCGGGTCCTAAAGAATAAGTTTGCAAATTTTGAGTCAAACGGTACAGATTTGCATTGAAAATATATCAAAGGGGAAGGAAATATCACATGTTACCCGCCGGGTCCTAAAAAATAATTTTGAAAATTTTGAGTCCAATCGGTTGAACGGTACAGATGTGCATTGAAAATATGAGGGTGTGGGGAAGGGGTAAAGGGAAGGGGAAAATGTCACCTATGTTACCCGCCGCGTCCTAAAGCGTAAGTATGCAAAATCTGAGTCAAATCAGACAAACGGTGTAGATTTGTTACCCGCCGCGTCCTAAAGCGTAAGTATGCAAAATCTGAGTCAAATCAGACAAACGGTGTAGATTTGTATAGAGAACAGACAGACATTGAGTTTTATAGGTACAGATAATCATTGCAATTCATTTACTACATACATACAGAATGTTCTTGCTATCTACATACCACATCACACATATCTCTCTACTACGTTTATCATCTTCAATTCTATAAAATATGTAATCAGAAGATTGACATAACCAACACCTGAAAATACTGAAAGAAAATACATTATTTGTAGTTCTGTACTGAATAACACCGTATAAAATTTATTGTTTTGGAGGTAAGTTTGTAGAACTTCATAATTACACATGAAAATAAAAATACAATTTTTTTTAGTTCTACTTGTTGAATTTCTGCGATATTTTGCCATATGATATTGATAATGCCCTCATAAGGCAAAGCGCGTCTCACAGAAATTAGACAAGAAGAACTAAAAAGTCCACATTATGGATGATATTATCATCTTCCTCGCAAGACTCATCCATATACACACAAGTTATACTTCCAAATTACATTTGACACAACTTGAAATGTGGGGAAAGACTTTTAAAATTATCTACGAAAATGAATTGCTTTCTTTAAAAATAAAAAATTATTTTTTAAAAAATATTTTATTAAAAATAACTTTTCAAACAAATTCATTAGAGAAAAACCAGAACTGGTACAGTTACATATGGTAATTCAATTATTTATGGCATTTTACATTGAGAATAAAACAAACTTACTTTCTATTTTAATATATAAACATATAATTTTCCAAATAAAAAAAATAATAAAAACCTGTAATACATGATATAATAGTATATACATAGGTGACAAATTATATTTAGGTTATTAAGTGACTTAATAATAGTCATGGGTAATAGTAGAATTTAAAAATCAAAGAAAAACCTAAATTATCAACTCTTTTATCATTCTACTAATGCAGACACGATTCATAAAAAAGGCTAATTTGACTGATAAATAAATATTAAGGCACTACCGATGTTTCATTTTGTTAATTTTGCGATTCCGATAGAATAAAAATATATTGCATTTCTGTAAATAGCAATTTTATAAGCAAAATGCAATATGTATTTATTTTAAATTTTAATCGCGGGCAAAGACAAATCATGAGAAATGCTAAAAATCACCTGAAAAATATTAATATGCAGTATAGTCACGGGGCTGGCGTTATAATGGTATCCTCAAAATAAAAAGTTGAGATGATTGTAACTTTCTAATTCATTTTATATGATACCACATGTCTATTGCCAGCCCCTCAACTTAATTAAGGAATAGTAAGAAGGTAAAACTGAAAAATAAAAAATGGTTGGTAAGCCAGGATAGGAGAGGATGGAATTCTACCCTTTCTTCCAACCCCTCTAGGGAAAAGGCACAAGTTAAATTCACTAGGACAGAACTTATGTAAACTTTATAAAACTTGTAAATTCACTAGGATGTATGTAAAAACATATATGTAAGGTCAAGAGTTCTTTAGAACCAAAACTAAATAAGAAATAGACACATTAATGAATTTAAAACATTTGATTTCATCCAAAATACAAAATGCAGTTGGCAAAATTTCATCCTAAGTAGGATCTTTTATAAAAATTTATAAAGCAACTGATTTACCAAAAAAGTCTGAGGTCGGAAGAAATAATTGTCCCCATCTCCTTCTATTAATAATTAATTAAAAATATTTTATACTGATTATTAAATTTTTTTATTACAATAACACCATTGAATAGTCAGATTTTATGTTTGCTGAACTTTACACATGAAAACTTTAACAATGAAATTTACAGAGAATCAGACAAAAACGATGTTGATTGTTTGGAAAAATTAATAAGACTAGAATAAGCGGTGTTTGAATTGAGCACAGAAGCGGAAACAACGTGAGTCTCCACTTTAGTGTATGACATCATTAAATTTTGTTTCCTTGAGCTTTTTAAAATGTTGACATTACAACTGCTAGTTGAGCTCCCATAGTCTGAACAGCAGGTTTTGTTGGGAATTTTGTGCGAATAACACGTATTGTGAGTGCTAGTTAATACTTTTCGAGAAGACTTTTTGAACAGATGTTTATCACCAAAACTATTTTCGATTGACGATGAACTCGTTTTACTTGTATCCAATATTTTCTCATTTTTACGCTTCATATCGGCATATGACTGCTTAAATAATTGAGTTTTTTTCGACAGTGTCTTATGTTGCTTGACTGCATCCCGGGCTTGATAATCAACGGTATTGCTAAAACTATTGTCAAACTTGGTAGGCGAACACAATCTATATTGTCCCAGCTTTCCATTTATATCCAGAGATCTATTTTTCAATGACATTTTACTTCTCGTGAGTTTTGATTTCAAATTATGCGGTGAATATTGACTTCTGGGACTTGCGAGGTCATTAGTCCTTTTAACACTAAAACTTTTAGATTTCTTATTGACTTTTGCTTTATTAACATATTGTATATAATTAATAGTTAGAACAGAACTATCACTATCATAATCATTTAAAGATTTATGTGATCTTGAACTAGCTTGTTTGAAAATTTCATGATTTTCACCATTGGTATTACTCAGATTACACATTTTCCCACCTATATTTAATTTATTCTCGAAAGGTTTGTCCTTAATGTTAAATCCTGAAGGCATCTCTTCATCTGAGCATTTTAAATCTGTCTTATGAGTGCTTTCATTAACAAAATGCGGTCGGTCTATTGCATGTATTGCATCTTTTTTTGACATTACATTTGAATTATTCTCGCTACCGCCTTTGAAGCTTGACAAAGGTTTTGAGTGAAATAATTGTTCATTTTCTGTTGATGGAGTATTACTTGCACATGTTTTGTCTAAAGAAAACATTTCGTTATATTTCATATTACTTCGAGTTCCGACGAAAGTGCTTGAAGATAAGTTTAATTCTTGCGTCTTTTCTAATTTATTTAAATCTTCATTCAATGTTTCATTACAGTGGTGGTAGAGACATGGTGGTCGTGAGGTAGCCACCCAGAAAAGTATCTCGTCATCACTCTTCGGAATGGGACTGCGAACTGAATCATTATACTCATTTTTTACTCTGTCTACTTCACGATTTTGACTCTGTGAAACATCGCCAATTTCCTGAGAAATGTTATTTATTTGACTGTTAGATGAGAACCTTACTTCGGTGAGGGGTGCTGCTTGTGCCCTCGGTAAGTTAGGTGAATGATGTATGAAACTATCCTTGGTATACAAGTTACTGTCTTCTTCATCGCTTAAAAGAATTGTATACTTCTTCATATTGCAATAAAATTATAACTTAATTAAATACGTCTCAGCGCATCCTTTAAAATATAAATATTTTCGTTGATCAATAAACGTTTTAAAAAATATATATTCACAGATACAGACAAACTGACTGCTGACAATTGTTCCAATTGTTGACAACTATTTCAAAATCAAAACGTATTTTTTTTATTTCCGTAGACGAATTCCATATTTCTATGTTTGTCTATGATCCATAGTCATCATATTATTGTCCATGGTCAAAGCTATCTCTTCAATCAATCACTAGCACCAGAGTATTCATGAGCATTAACCAGTGGCTATTACCCACTGCCTGCTGCTTTTCGTAAAGTTTCATTATTTTTTAAATTGACGTCGGAAATGTTGCGCATTGCCTGCATCTTTTTGGAGCAATTATAATATCTTCTTCTTCTTCAGCCTTCATCTCTCCACTACTGGATAAGGCCTCTTCCATACCCTTCCATCCTTCCTTGTTGTTTACTAATTGTAGCCATTTCTTTCCCCCCACAGTCACTATATCGTCGGCCCATCTCTTTTTGACGTCTTCTGATGCCTCTTTTATTCTCCCAAGGTCTCCATTTCAGAACTCTGAGAGGCCATCTTGTAGCATCCTGCCTTGCAACATGTCCTACCCATTACCATTTTAAATTCGTTACACGATCCATGATATCCACTACTCTAGTTCTGCGCCTAACTTCGTCATTTCTAATTCTATTTCTTAGGCTTACTCCCAAGCATAGATCTCTCCATGGATTGTTGCGTGCATTTGAGCTTTTCTACATTTTTCTTTGTAAGGGCCATAGTCTCCACTCCATACGTCATCACTGGCAGTATGATGATTAAAAGGCTTTTCTTTTTAGGCTAATTGAGATTTCGAAGATATGTTTGAATTTTCCAAAAGCAGCCCAGCTCATTCGTATTCGTCTTGGCAATTCTGCTGTTTGGTTATCTTTGTTCACTTTTATCTTGTGTCCTAGGTATATATATTCATCTACAATTTCAATATTATTATTATTGATTGTGATGATTTTGTTCTCTGAACTCAAAATTTTTGTTTTTTTTTGCTTGAAACCTTGTGTAGTTCTTTTATCATAATACTTAGTGCTTTAATGTTTTTACTTACAACTACTATGTCGTTAGCAAATCTTAAATATGTGCCATCTATCTTCACACCTTTGTTATCCTAATTCAGGGTGTTAAATATATATTTTAAGGCTAATGCAAGAGTTTAGGCGAGATTGTGTCACCTTGTCGGATACCTTCTTCTATTTTTATTTTTTCAGTTCTAATGTCGTCGTCAATTATAAAGCCATGTATTCACTAGGGGACCAATCGCAAAACATTCCGCTCGGCATGTCGCATCAACATCTAAGCTCATGTTTTGGGGACAATGACGCGGTCATTTGACGTATACACACCGGGACTCACATATCACTTGTCGCGGAAATGTCGCCCGATGAGGTTATGATGACAGCTGTGTATCTATTTACACTTACCGCCCGATGAGGTTATGATGATAGCTGCGTATCTATTTATTTTAACGAGTTTATCGAAACGTAATAGGAGAAAATGGTGGTGGGTGCGAAATTATTTATTGCAAAAAGAAATAAGGATGGATATTCTATGCGATCTTCGAATGTCTGACGGCTCTTTTGTCAATTTCACTAGAATGACAACAACTGATTTTGACAATTTATTACAAATAATCGGACCTTCTATAGCCAAGCAAGACAATATTAAGGAACGCTGTTGGCCCTCACATCATTTAATTTTTATATTCACGGTTTGAAGTGTCCCACAAGATATTGTACGACATTGGTAGATGCGCGATTAATTGGAGAACATTTTCGTTTCCCCACGTTAATGTCATTGACGGATACGGCGCATGCGCATTCACTTGTAAATATACCACGTGATACTGACGTACGGCGTAATGTCGCAGTGAGCTCGCTCATGGGTACGTACCGTGCGCATGGTACCTACAACGTATTGTAACGGAAAAATGCTAACTGGCACAGTGGCACGACTGAAATGTACATGGCGGATGGCGGTCTCCCGCGCTTATTTTTGACGTAACGGTTTAGATATCGCCAATAGATTTTCTATAATTCATACCAAAAATGTGTTAAATACTGTAATTTTAATATCTACAAAATCGTTTCAAAATGAACGACGTTCAAACGCTGATCGAAAGGGAGATTGGGTTATGTGAGTTACTGTCAATCATTTTCTTCGAGGTTGACATTGACACTATTTTAAGATTGAACTATAAATATCTTACAAAGTTTTGATTCAATTTCATATTTTTATTAGGATTATTTACAAGGCTAGGTCCATATGCGCTCATACTAGTCGGTCAAAACATTTAAGTTGCACGCTGCCGGCACCTCGTAAACTTTCATCGTTTTGTTTACATTGATTCAGTCGTGCATCTGTCGCGATTGACGCAGAAACGAAGATAGAAAATAGTACTGGTGCGTGTTACATTTTCAATAGCAAAATGGTTGTAGATTTAAACGAAATCTATAGCTTTGGGTCCGGATTAAAAATATTTAACCTTAGGTATATCCAAAGTATCCAAGTAGAGTAAATTACCATAAGAGTTATTTTTCGTGAGTAATTTAAGAATATAAATGCTCGACATTGCATTTGTGTTAGATTCCTGTTGCATTCAAGCTTTGAAGTCTTTGAACTTTGTGCCCTGTTCTTTCCTGTAATGGATTACTTTTTCTTCTGTAATTCCAACTCTGTTTATAGATTATTATAAAGTCAATAGCGAATAAAATATGAAATAACAGAGGAATTAAAATATTTATAACTCGCAATTTACTTGAACAACCAAAATACAATAAAATAATTTACATTTAACAGGAAACTGTGCACTTTCACATGATGTAATTTACAGTAGATGTAGTTTATGTTGCCAAGCGACACGGATAGCTGTAGATACGACTACGTTTGAAGATGCCATGCGACACAGGCGGACGGACTAACAAAATGTAAAATTGCATCATTGTCTATGAATCGAACTGTAAATTTTAGGTTGTTTCTACACAATTACCAACAAACTGTACAGATAATATGTTAAATAGTGTAATATAATTATGAAGCATATTGTTCCTACAACGTAGTACTTGTTTGAATTTTTGAATTCTTGAATTCTTAGCTTGTCAGTGTTTGCTAAGTATGTGTGCTGTTGTGAAATTAATTTAGTAATTTTTTTTTTCACTAATTATTCCAGGTAATCCAACACATTACGACAATGTCCTTCGACGTCTGGTTGTCTCCTGGCATGACTCATACCATGGGATAGCTCCTTGTATCTTTGGATCTGATTATTATCCTGAGCCACCTATCTTTGCCTGCAGGTTTGCCGAGACTCAGGGATTTGAACATTTTGTTGCAATCGCTAATGAAGATGGGGGTGTTGCAATTCAGGTGATTTTGATTATTAAATATTGTAAACCAGCAGAAAGCAATTGAGTGTTGCCTGTTGATATTCTTAGGCCCTGCACCTAGCTATGTGGCAAACACTACATGACAATGACCAACATTGTTGAAATTGATAAAACATTACAGCAAGTCATTTCTATGTTCTGTATCCCTTGTGTAAGATCCCATGAAAAGTTTGTAATAAAGTCAACAACAACAACCTGTGGGGGAAAGGTATTGGATGGACTAACCTGCGGGAAGTATATTAATATCTTTTTTTTAAACTCTTTTGTGATTACAAAAAAGATAATATTTGAATTAATTTAATAATTTTTCTTTGGATATCACACTGCAACCTGTAGACCAGATTTCCAATTACTATAATAGAGCGATAATATCACTTTGAATTTTTATTATAATGTCAGGAATTTTACAGGAGACCCGTTTGAAATGTAGAGCCTACTTTTATGTCAGTTTTTTCTCTGAAAAAACCAGAAACATTTGTTTTTTTAAATTTTGTATTGCAGAGAAGAGTATTTTCTATGCATTGGTATAGGTCTTTCCATTTAAGAAAAACAATCGAATTAGTATGTGTAAGCTGTGCGTATGACACATTGTTTTGTTGTGTTAGTGTTTATACCCGTAAACACCAACACAACGAATAAATATGCCTCGTATGCACGGCTTACACATACTAATTCGATTGGCTTTCTTAAAAGAAAAAGATACAAAAAGGTACATTTGGTAGATGTTCGAGTTTACTTATGTGACTGTGAATGGGACCCACCACTTTCCCAGGGCCGTTCTATGAGCCGACGGCCGCCATATCGGCCCTAATCTTGCGTCACCAGGTTGACATTTTTATCTTATTAAAGCCATCCCCGTGCGGCGCCGTGTAAAGGGCGAATGCCGCAAGGTTCTGGCTGCAAAAACTCATTCACTGTCCTTTATTAATTTAATTTTATTAATTTAACTTTATTAATTTAAATCACAAAAATACACAAGTATATTAAGTATATTATTATATTAGGTCCTTACATATGAAATTGGCGTTTTGCCGTACTGGCAAATTTGATCTCAAATATCTTCTCATTGGTTAGGAATTCCAAATCCAAATTTATACAGCTATTTACTCATGTATTTGTGTTTTGAAAATTATAATTCATTTGTTTTTTCCTCAATTGTTTTTTTCTTTGCGTCACTCAGTTTACAAAATGAAAAACTTGAAATATCGCGTTATTTACGAGTACGAGTTCCACCGTGGCACCAGTGCTGCAGAAACGGCTCGAAGGATTAATGATGTGTATGGCGACGGTGCCGCAAAAAAAAAACACAGTGCGTTTTTGGTTCCAACGTTTTCGTTCTGAAAATTTCGACCTGCAGAACAAGCCCCGTGGACAGCCGGAGACCAAAGTTGATAATGAAGAATTGAAGGCTATTGTGGAAGCGGATCCATCGCAAACCACATCCGAGTTAGCTGCAGGCTGCGGTGTTAGTGATAAAACTGTTTTAATCCACTTGAAGCAAATTGGTAAGGTGAAAAAGCTTGAAAGGTGGGTACCTCACAAATTGAGTGAAGCAAATCAACAAACGCGCGTTGACTGCTGCGTTGCATTACTCAACTGGCACAATAATGAAGGGATTTTAAATCGAATCATTACCTGTGATAAAAAGTGGATCCTGTACGATAATCGGAAGCGCTCATCGCAATGGCTGAACCCTGCCGAACCAGCCAAACCATGCCCCAAGCGAAAATTGACTCCAAAAAAGTTACTTGTGAGCGTTTGGTGGACTAGTGCTGGTGTCGTTCACTACAGCTTTCTTAAATCTGGCCAGACGATTACGGCAGATGTCTATTGTCAGCAAATGTAAACCATGATGGAAAAGCTATCTGCTAAACAACCGAGGCTGGTTAATCGCTCTAGGCCACTGCTGCTTCATGATAACGCTAGACTACACACTGCACAACAGACGGCTACCAAATTAGAGGAGCTTCAATTGGAATGTCTAAGACATCCACCGTACTCTCCGGACCTTGCCCCAACAGATTACCATTTTTTTCGAAATTTGGATAACTTCTTGCAAAGGAAAAAATTCAACTCCGATGGGGCAGTCAAAACCGCCTTCAAAGATTTTATTGATTCCCGTCCGAATGGTTTTTATAGTAAAGGGATCGATGAACTACCTATGAGATGGCAAAAGTGCATAGATAGCAATGGTACATACTTTGATTAAATAAATATATTATAATAAAAAAAAATCGGCTTTATGTTCCTCCCATATTAAACGTCAATTTCATATGTAAGGACCTAATATATAAAACCAAAGCATAATAAATATAGCAGCATTAATTCCAGAAACAAAAGCAAAAGAAACAGGATGAGTACATAAGAAATAAACATTATAGAAGCAATAGTTATATAAAAATGAGACAGTAGAGCCGCATAAAAGAAGCTGGGGAGGAGGATCTGGCGGAAGAGACAGTGGATATATGGGTTTTGGGTTTGGACAAACACTCCCTAAAAGAGAAGGACATATATATAAAAAGATAGGCTGGTTCAGTTCATGACGCCCACAGGATCCACAGTCTTAGCAGATATCTCACCCTCGGAGCAACTCCCAACGTGACATCCACGTCCAGGCATAGGCTCGAAAGAGTCTGAGATTATTTCCCTTTTTAATGAGGTCATCGTTCCTAGGTGGACGATGCCCCACTCACTCCAACTCACCTAACATCTCCTCTCTCGCATCATTCAGCATCGAGCACTCCCAAAGAATGTGCCCCGAAGTCTCTCTCACACGCCCGCAGGCACAGCAAGTCCAAGATCAAACAGTTTGCTCCTAAACTCGCCACGTCCCGTGATAAGCTGCGTAGCATAATGATCTAGCTCAGGAGGACCTTCCTTGCCCTTGTCGCTTGCGGCCACTCTAGGGAGAAAGGAGTATGTCCATCTCCCCTGGGTGGCCGCGTCCCATCTCTCTTGTCACTTTCGCAGCATCACCGTTCTGACCCTCATGCACAATTCCCGGTATCTGGTATCCGAAGGGCTGATTATCTCACCATATAGTTCGATACCTAGGCCTTGCCTCAGAGAGCCTCGGGCCTTGGCTTCTATTACTTGCAGGTCAGCCGGCAGAACGCCAGCTAACACAGGCAACGCGACGCTGGATGTGGTTCGATAGGCTCCAGTCAAGGCCAGCAGAGGAATTCGCTGACCTCGAATTAGGGCCGACGATATGACTAAAGTGTCCAGACGGTGCACCCAGACACCGGCCGCGTACGTGATTTGACTCACGTACACCGCCTGATGTATCCGGCGCACCGCCGGAGACCTCAGTCCCCAATCCGTCCACCGACAGAAAAAAGTTTGAGGCCCTCTCAGACACAGCCCTGACGTGCGCCAGGAAGGAGCCCGATGTGTCCATCCAAACACCCAAATACTTTACTATATTTTCGAATTTGACATTTAACTTAGCTTAGGACATATAAGCATAGATGATTCATAAACATAGTACCAGATTTATAAACATAGGATGATTCATAAACATAGTACCAGATTTACGGTTAAAGAAGGACTACGAATACCGAAGGTCATAAATAAATATGGACAAAGAACATTAAAATATGTCATACCAAAAATATTAAATAAAATCCCATGTTGTGTCAAAATGGATATTAATAAAAAAGGGCAAAATACAGAATTAATGAATATGTTGTTAAATAAAAGAGACTTATTTTGATTTTGGTAATATTTGTATTTTTTCTTGTATTGTTGTATAGTATTTTGTTGTATAGTTTGAGTTTGTAAGATCTATTGTAATTAATTAATATGAATGTATTTCTGGTAAATACAATTTATTTATATATATGTTACAGTGAATCTGTTTTTCTAGTGAGTCCATCATTCACTGGCATTTTAGAGAAATTATGTTCAAGGTCATTCTTATCATATTCAAAGAGTTTTTCACCAATAGAAATGAATACAATATTTTAACTTCTACTTACTAGTGAATTTATTGGTTTCCGAACTGTCAAAAATTAAATTTGACAAGTCTGAAATCCGTTTCCGTAAAAATCTATGCTTTTAAACGAACTTTTATTTATCCAAATTGAAACAACTGGGCCTTGAATAACAATTTAATAAGTTATTGCGTGAACAAGGTTCTTACTGCATTATTAATTTCTTCCGTGCATATGAACATTATGTAGGTAACGGATATTATTAAAATAGTCATTTTGAAATGTTGAAAGTTTCGGCTGCACCAATTCTTCATTATATGATTTTATAACAAGATTCTAATGGCACATGGACCTAGTTTTTCAAAATATATTTTGCGTTTTGTGTCTCATTCTACCCTAGTCTAGTCCAAAGTCACCACAAAGCGACAGTATTTCTAATTTTTATCCTTTAAGCGATAGAATATTCTCTATTCTGTGGCGATAGTTCTGTTTCTCGAACTGTCACACTTCTGGACTGGATTAGTTTAGGTAGGTAACTAAAACGTAATATATTTTTAAAATTCTTATCATTCATTCTTGAAATTCTGATCATCTTATAATTCAAAAGACAGTCGATTAAACTCATAAAAATGATATGGTGTGAGCAAGCTTCACGTCTGTCACCGACGTCGATTCGAGTAAGTTTGCGAACTTAAATACCGCGCACTTCATGTTGTACGTCTACCACCCACTTTACACGTGCTTTACACAGCGCAAACAAGAAGCGCAAATGACATTACACATTTTTGATAAAAAGATAGAAAATTGGAAATGCGGAATAATCTGAATGAATTCAAACGTAAATGATGACTTAGAATCTCTTTGATTTTTGTATTTTTCGCATCGAGTGTTTGTTACTTGACGCACTTTTAAAGGTTCGTTTAAAATTAATAATACCAGGTGTATGTTTATTTATGTTTCTATATTTGTAAGAAATAAACTTTTGTTGTATTGTTATAAAAAAAACATATTTAATAAACTTAATTGACAAAATACATATTCATTAATAAAAATTTTCCCTTAACCCCCCAATATTTACATGGTGACATAACCTCGTTTTGTTCCGGCAGTCGTCAGATATCATAAAAAACCCGAGTGCGCGATCTTTCAGCCGACACCTTACTTCGCGATTCGTATTCGTTTTGCGGTGCCGCTGTCCTATTTTAATTTAGGAGTTAAAATAGGACCGCAAAATTAATAAAAATCGCCTAGTGAAGTGCCGCCTTTATACTTTCTACGCTTTAAGAATTACGTGTACAAATTGATAGTTTCACCGATATATTGTCTATGCTTTGAGTAATGCACGCATTCGTAAACAAAATACATTTTCACGGATAATGTGTAGTGAATCTGAGAATTCGTTGATTTAGATGTTTTCACTGCCCAGACTCTGCCCGACCGGGAAAAGTACATTTCTACTAGTGAAAGTGTAGTCTCACTAAAAATGCAAATTCGCTGTAACATATATATGTATTGATGCACCTACAGACAAATATCAATGTGATGTTTTGTGGGTCTGAGATGTAAAAAAAAATAAATTAATAAATAAATAAAAAATAAAAATAAAAAAAAACATTTAACTTGATTATCGGGCACCTCTCAAAGCGACCCCGTAACATCATGGCGACAGTCTTATGAGGCGCTAGAGTCAGTTTATTTCTATGCACCAGTCACTAATCATTCCAAGCGCCCTGTTTGCCCTACGCTCTAATTCGCGCCAACTCTCACCAGACACCAGCAGCAGAGAGTCATCAGCGTAAGCGACCAATGTGCAACCACCAGGCAACGGTAGCCAAAGCAGATCATCAAACTTATGGGACTGTCGATTTATTTTAAACTATAATTTACAAAATGTAAAAAATATCTTGTTCTTCTTTAGCCTTTTTCCCTCCACTGCTGGATGTAGGTCTCTTCCATTTTCTTCCACTCATCTCTGTTTCTCCCCCTTCGCATCCAGGTTCTTCCTGCTTGTTGGACTATGCCATCGGACCACCTTTTGGGAGGTCTTCCTGCGCTTCTATTTTTTATTCAGGGCCTTCAGTCAAATATAAAGTTTCATTTTTAAATGAGAGCGTATCATTATCAGCCTGTCAACACGTCAATCACTGTAGGATGAAGGAAGGAAGGTCTCCTCTAAAGTATCAATCTCGTCTTCCGCTATCCAAATTTTAGTTTTATGAAAATGACATAATGCAAATGGTAATTTATTCATCAATTTCACAATTATCACAATTCACAAGATTTGGTAGTAATGAGCTATTTGGCCAAAGCATCAATTAGAATGCAGAAAACTTTATAAATAGTACTTTGAAGGTATAAAGTTTTTGTCTTACATATCTTATCTTAGTTTATCTGCAGTATTTGCTTCCATATAACATTAAAAACAATATATAAAGTGCAGAGTTTTATATCAATTATTCCTCATACACATGTAGTACTCTTTGTCTGGGCTGATTATCAGTGTCATGACTATGTATTTTTGTTATCATCGTAGAGCATATATTTATGGCGGCCCTCGTAGCCCATTGGGTGTAAAACTGGTTTCTCACACCAAGGGTTCCGGGTTTGATTCTCGGTGAGGTCACAATTAATCTATGTGATTTACTCAAGCCCGGCTGTTTTGTTTATTTGTGGGTGAGCAACTTGTGGGCTGATATACCCCAGGATGTCTTTCGCTTCTTTAATTGGGCCTCTTGGACTGTTGAAGCATTTAAAAAAATTATAATTTCTTATAGTATGACATGACTAGTAATATTGAAGTTTTACGTAGAGCAAATGCAAACAGACAGTTACTTAACACAGTAAAGCTATTTAATATTGCATGCTTTTATAACTATTTATATTAGGTCAAGGTTGTTTGAACATTTTCGACTCATAATCAGGGCAGAAATCTACCTGTAAAGTATTTTGGACTAGTTCTGTTACACCCTGTATATTTTTCCTCCCGGTTTTGAAAAAAAAAATTTTCTTCAACAAAACGTTTTCTTTTCACTGTGAATGTGAATGTCAATGTCTTTATGATTTTGGAGCCGGTTGCATAAATATATGAAGTCAAGGTTACATAAACAAAGTTAATACTATTAGGTAGGCATTGTGAGAAATATTAAAAACTTAAGTACTTATTTAAATTTATTTAAAACGAAATAAATTGTTCCCAATTATATATATATTTATTAATGTGTGTGGTATGCATATTGTTTTTTCAGGATACATTATTTTCTAGTAAAACAAAAGGGGATCACGCACCTCTGGAGGGCATCCAATGTCACCAGAACGCCGTCTTTGATCTTGCTTGGATGTCCGGACAAATGAAATTTGTGACTGTCTCAGGTATATTAATATAATCAACAACATAATGTAATATGTGATGATTATACATAAACAATACTTATACATAAACAATTACAACAATCTGTTTCACTCTTTATACATTGCACTAGAGAATAATAATAATGATAAAAATAATTGGATCATTTATATAGTACAGTTTTCGTGAGTACTTACCTCAAGGGCGCTTTACACAAAACAACTTACTGGATAAAAACACCTATTTAATATTACTTATTCACTGGATGATATGCAAAAAATGGAATTAACATTTAAAACTATTATAGTTAGGATTGCCAGAAAGAATCATGTATATTCGCGGAGTGCATACTAGGAGTGGGAAAAGTTAGGTAGTGTTGAAACATTCTGATACTTTAGGTTTTTATATGATTGTGTAGAGAGTTACTTATTATTCGTAATGTTCATCAGAGAGTCAATAATCATAATAAAATACCATTAATTCGTATTTGACATAAAATACAAAGTAATTTTATACTTACAAATATATTAAGGAGGATTACCTACCTGTGAAGTGAGAGAAAAGGAAATTTTTATGAATTTCATTAAGAAAACCTATGTGAATTATGGTATTGGTATCATTTGTACATGAAAGTACATACTTTTAAGAATACGTTTAATTTTTTTTTATAAATAATATTCAACATTGGCGGAAACTTCTTTTCTGTTAACTGCCGGAAAAAAAAGGTCCCCTCCGCGATGACCACTCCCATTTCATCTGTAATCTTCAGAAGAAAAACAAAAAGATTATCAAAATTTACATTATAATTTAGTCTTTGACGTAGGTGTTTCTAAAAATATAGATTTTTGGCAAAATGGCGGGCATTTGAATTTAAAATAGCGTTTTTTAGGGAAAAATTCAGGTTTATTAGGCCGATAAAAAAAATCCTACGACAAAGACTAGATAATTATCTATAGAATAACCTCTAGAAATTTCAAGTTGATCGTATCAGTGGTTACCGAAATATTTTAGTCACTGATTTTCAAAACATGTTTTTGAGTAAAACGCATTTGAAAATAGAGCAATGAATAAATCGCGAAATATTTCAACTTACATAAAATTATCGATTCCAGGTCCATAATATAAGTCCTCCACCTTGCTTAGAATTCCTATATCATCAAGCACTCTTCACAAACATAATAGAAACAAGTTCTACGTTTCTTTTATGAAAGAGCCCGACTGGCAGCTACCTGCGTATAGCGCGGCGCCGTGTGACATAGCGCGTAATCAACAAAGATATACCACTATTATCAGTTATAAATTTGTTATTTTTTTAAATTTTTTCTTGAAATTTTCACTAGTCATTCTAAAGACCTTAAGCTTTATTGCTTGCCCAACATAACTTGGCGTGCGGCGAATTTGGAACTAAAACCCGCCCCGCCCGCACCTCGGTAACCCCTCGCCCTGTCATTTAGTTCAATTTTGTATTTGATTGGGAGCTGTGACATCTTGATTACCAATATCCACTGAATTATTATGTCCAAAACATCCTAAACAGTCCGGGATGGTGCAAGAACAATTGCCAATGAAGTATTAAAGTTTTGCGAAGCTGAAAAACCGAATAATGGACCGATATTATCGTCTGACAGTTTGACAGATAGAACAGCTGCCATTACTGCAGGGTTTCTTTAGTTCTGCCCGACCAAATTTCTGTATTTAATACGACACCGGTCACCGGACATTCTGTACATTATGTATTGTGTAACAAATTTACACCCTGACAACTTCTGTTACGCGACAGGTGTGCCCTCCCTCGCACGCCAAGTTATAGTGGTATGTCTATAAGGTGGCACATTCACTGCAAATGCATATTTCGGCTTTTTTTTTACAAAAAAGTTTTTTTTTAAATTAATTTATATCAGAATGTATGTGATAGACAATTTTTTTGAGCGATAACTTAGATAGAACCTTGGTTTTTACATAAAAGTAATAAACTGAACATTATTTACAATAATCAAGAAAATATAAGCATTAATCGACAGGCCGCGGCCAAAAATATCATTTTTAGTGTTGTAGGGAAAACAAAGATTTAATTAATATTTATATGTACGCATAATACGTTTTTTTTTAATTATGTATAAAGTTTACTTAATAATCTAGAATCTGTTCTAAGAGAATTAAGAAATATTCAATATTAATAAAGTTATAGATTTTTAAATTTGCAAGAAATTTTTACATTTTTTGATGATTTTCAAACGCTGTTTATTCACATAAAAAAATGATTTTAAACAATATATTCTAGTTATGTCCGCACTTTGTCTTCACTCATTATTAAAAAGCTACATTATTTATCATATAATTATTATTATTATTATTTATTATATAATTATTATTTTAAAATAAAAATTCTTAAGTATGAAAAATGACATTGTCTAGGCAGGTATTCCCCCTTAGGCCCGGTTGTTTCAAGTTCGATCAAAGTAAGCGTAGAGTTTAAACTCAAATTTTTAGTACTTTTTTCAAAAACGGGTTGTTTCAAATCAGATTAAGGGAAATCTGTCAGAGAATTCTGAGCGGAAATTTTAGGTTAAACTCTCGGTCAGAAACGCACATGCGCACTGCGCAATGTAATTGACATCTGTCAATAAAATATTTTTTTATTAATTTTTCGACATTTTACATACAAAGTGTCGAAATGTACAATATTATGTAGGGTGACACAGGCTTTTCTGACGATCGACTGATCCTACAGTATATCCTTAACAGGAGAAGTAATTTACTTAGACCTCGAACAATACTTTTTTGTCAGAAGAAATTGATTTTTCCGCAACTCTAAATGAATTTTACCGCAGAGCATTGTCGACAATATTTTTTTTCAAGGTTTCTATTTCACTCGGGTTTTGATAATTTTACATTTATATCGATGAACGGTGCGTAGGTGATGCATCTGGAATACTGTTTCTTGAACTGAGGATAGGGTCAGCCTTTACCAGAGCAATGGCTTACCACAGACCACATTTTAGTCAGCCGAAGAGCACTATAAAAATCAGAAATATATTTGTCATTATGTCCAAACAAAATATCAAATTACGACAAACGGTACTAGGTACCAGATTTGGTAATTGCTATATTGTAGGAGACCGGGACTACGCCCTCAAACCATATGTACAGCAATTTTTAATTCTACAATGGGCTTGAAGGCCCAATTTTAATTGCGGTCCAACAAGAACATCTAGATTTTAAAGAAATCAGAAAGATGTATTGCGACCTCACCGGGAATCAAACCCGGAATTCTCAGTATGCAGAGCCAGTAACATGGCCACTGGTTTGGTCATGTGGAACAGATGAGCAAAGAAAGGATGGCAAGGAAAATTGTTTGTCGAAAGCAGCAGAAGCAGAGGACGTCCGCGGGATAATATCAATAAAACAATATAATCGGTGTATGAAATTCTTTTATTTTATTGTATTTTATATACCTACCTATCTTGTATTTTATACATCTACCTATTAACAGGAAAATGAACATTTTAATAAAAAATACAACTTGTAATAAAATTAAGCCAGATCTCTTTTGGCATTATGCCTTTCCAAAACGACTTCGTGAATTTCCTGCCGATTCTTTAGATAGTTGGGTTTTGAAAATATTTATTTATTTATTTATATAAGACACTTTGAGATTGAGTGGCTTTGGATTCACTTTGATATTACCTGCAAACAAAAAAAGGTTATAAACAGAAAAACTAAAGAAATAAAATACAGATCAAATAAAAACACATTGTTCTTGCAAACACTAAATAGGTAAGATAACATTTAATTTCATCAATAACTAACCTTCCTGACGCATTTCATCATATTCTCGAATCTACTTCGAAAATCTGTTGGACAGTACGCATTTAGGTGGGAACAAAGCCACAAAACATTAAATTCTAGTCTCCTTTCATCTTGTGGACATCTTCAGTAAAACAACATTGTTGATGACATGTATCGAAACATCTGCTTTGATCTGCTTGCTGTCAAATGAAATTTAAATTATGTGTTGCCATATGCAAAATTATTTTGGCGTGCATTTGTCTATGATTTTTATTTTACACAATTGCAACACCCCTAATCCGATTTTAAGGAATTTTTAGTTTGAAACAACTCAATTCTGCCTGATTTTGCGTGACCGTGAGGTTAAGCTCAGTTTAACCCAGGATTTCTGCTTACTTTGATCGAACTTGAAACAACCGGGCCTTAATCAAACATTCTGTCATTCAATCAAAATTTGTTCATATTTTCAGGTGACCACACAGCTAGACTTTGGGATGTCGGTGAGGGTTCGGTCAAGCAATCTCAAGTGTTTTACGGTCACACTAAGTCAGTTAAGACCGTTGCTTTCAGACCAACCGACTGTTCAGTGTTTGCTACGGGTGCCAGGGACGGTAAGGTGCTCATATGGGATATAAGGGCCAACCTCGGGGTAGATCTAATTGCCAGACCCGATAACTGCATTTACAATTGTCATCCAATCAATTCTGCAAAAACACCCGTGTCTGGTTCAAAGAGAACATCTCGAACCGTGGAGTGTCCGCGGGCCAACAGCATTACTGGTCTGATATTTCAAAATGACGATACGCTCATATCTTGTGCAGATGGAGACGGGAATATTAAAATATGGGATTTAAGAAAGAATTATTCAGTTTATAAAAAGGACCCTTTACCTAAACAGTCCATACCATACTGCGGAAGCTCATCTAAGAACGGCTATACTAATCTTGTTTTTGATAAATCTCGCTATGTGCTCTTTGCTAACTGCATGGATAATGTAATATATTCATTTAATGTTACGGCATATAATGTCGTACCTCTGCAGAGATATGTAGGTCATGAAAATAGTACATTTTATATAAAATCAAGTTTAAGTCCCGAAGGTAATTATTTGTTAAGCGGTAGCAGTGATGAAAAGGCCTATGTGTGGAACACCAAATATTCAGAACCAGTTGTACAGTTGGAGGGGCACTCGGCGGAAGTCACCTGCGCTGCCTGGTGCCAAACCGGAGATATCAAGATTGTAACGTGCAGTGATGATGCAACGCACAAGATTTGGAGGATAGGCAAAGAATGGCCGGATGCTGATGACATTCAGGAGATGCGTGGTTCTGCTAAAAGATTTCCTCACTCCGAAAAACTTAGGCGTACATTAGATCAAACACCGCAATCTATAAAGCGAAAAGCATCCGAACAGCTTCATTCTTCATCGAAGAAAAAATGTTTCGGTAATGTGACAAGTCCTCGATCGGGGTCCTTAACCGTTAAAAGAACTTCCAAGAGAAGTCTTATTGACATGTTAAATGGCACTCTCCCCACCCTAAAAGAAGAGAATGTAGAAAATGAACCGAATCATTTAAATACTCACGAAGAAGAATCAAAGGCCTCTTCGAGTAGCAGTGCCTCAACATCAAAAAGCCATTTCTCAAATGATCTAGTAGAAGGGTGTATCCGCCTCGACACCGCTTTATTCAGTGACGACGAACAATCTGAAAGGGCGGGTCCATCGAACAATTTAAACAAATATAATTTGTTGAGAACACCAACAAAATCTCCTAAAAAATTGATAATATCGGCTAGTCCTAGGAAATTATTGACTTCTCCGGGACTCTCGGCTTTCGATTTCCCAAACTTTGTCCTGAACGGTGAAGCTCCACACCTGGGACTTATGTCGCCTCCTAAGAAACTGTGTAAGAACATTGACTGGCTCACTAGGCTCAGCATCGAGAAAAATGTTAAACCAAATAATTCCCCAAAAAGTCCACAAAGCGCACCACCTATTCCTCAGAGAAGGAATTCTATTTCCAAAGCTATTGTTGATCCAAACAAAACTCCAGTTAGGTGTAAAGTTAACACCACTCTATTAAATTATTTTACTAAAAGTACTGAAAAAAAGTAATGATTTAGTAGGAACTTGATTGCATTTATATTCCTTATACTTGTGTTTTTTTCTAATATTAAATATGACTTTCTTAGAGTAATAAATATTCAGCCCTCTACGAATGAAATTGTTTTGAATCTGAAATATGAAACCATCTTGGTCAATCGACTTTTGGTTTTCGTGATGTATTTTATTGATGTTAATATACAATCAAGATGGTTAGGACAACCAATTGGTTTCACATTGTTTTGACAATATACATTGTACAGTACATTTTTTACTTATTGTACTTCGTACAGTACATTTTTTTATATCAACTAGATCATTTTTCCATGTAAATTTTATGGTATGATTATATATCAATTAATTTTTCTCCCACATGCTTTTGCTTTGTTGCTTTTTATATTTTTGACCACTGCTGTATTCTTATAATAGGACATGCTTCAACACACTTTCTTTACGTACATTCGTAATTGATTTTTTAATATCACCCATGCAATATCCAAATATTAAACACGTTGTTTTAAAGTTTAAGACAAATTTTCAAACGACATGTTCTTCAGCTGTTTCTGAGGCTCTTGCTTGTAACACGATTATTTATTTAATGTGAGTGATGTGATTATTAACTTTAATCAAAATAATAATGAAATCTTGTCGAAAATGTAGTCATCCACTTTACCTAAATGTTGAAAGTATCAGAGCTCTAGCTAGTCGGGAAGTTGGTGAAAAATCAATTACAAGATTCCACCACAACAATCAATACATAAACAGGCAGGAGGGTAAAACAAAAGCATGTAAAAGACAATCAAACTAAGAACAAATTAAAAAAACTATCGGAGGTCGGCGATCATTCTGGCGATTACGATTTTATTTCCCGCCGCACGGAACAACCGACTTATACCAGTCCCTCAAGTTACGCAGCTATAAGACGCAGCGTCTTCCTTCGCTTCTTTTACCATTTATTTTCCCCTGGATGATGAGTTGGTTTAATATTGATTCGGAGTACAGGTTAAATAGCAGCGGTGATAAGATGCATCCTTGTCTTGCACCACGCCTAATTTGGATGTCTTCGCTCAGTGTGCCACCAACTTGAACATGTTTGGTTCCAGTACAGATGTTTGATGATGCAAATGTCATTATCATCAATTTCTTTGTAGTTTTTCGTATTTTTAGTAGTTGTATAAGTTTCGGATGTCTGATCCGTCTTTTATTGTTTTATAGCCGTTTTCTTTGCCCTCTAATAAAGCCATAGAAAAAGATCATATTTAGAGGGCACAATCGATCTGTCAGATTTGTTGTGTTATTTTGGATACTTATTCCGCGTATTCTACGCATATTATACAGGCAATCAATATCCTATAACATTTTGAATCATTTCGTTCATTCCATATTTAATGTTGATGGACATCACTACTCTGGCGTTCGCGCAATAAAGTATAGCATTTGTCCTTTAATGTTTAGCTGTCATTAATTACGTAACTTCATGTAAGTCTAAACGTCAAAAGTGCCATCATAGAGTGGCCTTAGTGTACATTGACATCTAAACATCTTTGCACCAGGACATTCACATTAAATAGGGTTTCTCTTGTGCATTTCTACATCCAGACTGGGTTTCGCTCACGCCTTCTTTGCACTGTTTGTGAATTCTGCTGTGTATCATTTTGAGGAATATTTTGAGCTTGTGACTTAGTAAGCTTATTGTTCTATATTCTTGACACTCTTGCGTTTGGCTCCTTAGGTAGAGTGATGAAGTTTAATTTAAGCCAGTCATTTGGTATTGTACCTGTTCTGTATATCGCGTTAAAAAATTCTACAACAGGGTTAATGATGTCATCTTCTAGTAGCTTCAACAATTCAATGTAAACATCGTCTGGTCTAACTGATTTTCCACATTTTGATTTTTTTTATAGCATACAAAATTTCTTGTTTGTTAAATTTTGGTCAATTCTTAGTCTCATCCTCGTTACTCTGCAGATCTTCTCTGTCATCGTGGAATAGCTCTAAAATGTATTCCTTCCAACGTTTTAGTTTCCCTTTTTTTTTTAGTTGATCGCTGGGTTTCTTTAATTTTTTTATGTACATTAAATCTCATTGCATTTTGCTGACATCCACATCCACATTTCCTTTTTGATTATTTATATATTATTTATTATTTATGCTGGTGGATTATTTATATCTGTCCTCATTTTCTTATTTAAAGCATTGTCTTTCAGCCGTCAAATTCAAGATTTCATCAGTCATCCATTGTTGTTTTCCTACCTCTTTTTTTCATTTTAATAGATTTTTTGCAGTGGTTGTAAAAACCTTTATTATTTTCCATCTATTTTCTCTATTGAAATTTTCTAATTGGGCATTTTCAGTTTCTAAAAGTTTCGCATTTATTAAATCTTTGGTTTCATTTTATTTTCTAGATCTTTTAGCTTATTAATATCTATTTATCAGCACGATTTTACTTTTATCACTTATTTAAGCTTTATTTTCATTTTGCTGACTACAGGGTTGTGGTCAGATGCAATGTCAGCTCCTGGGTTTGTTTTTACTGATATCAATGCATTTCTGTATCTTCCATTTATCAGTATATAGTTAATTTAGTTTTTGACAATGTTATGATCACCGTCTTATGGAGATTTCCATAATATCCATATAATCTCCTTAATGGGAGCTTGTGAAAGTATCTGCTATTACCATTTTTTCTTCTTGACAAAATTGTATTAGATATTCTTCACGGTCGTTTCTTTTGCCCAGACCATATTCACCCACAAGATTCAATCTTTTGCCTTTACCAATCTTCGCATTAAAGTCGCCAATAATTATATTTATTTCATTGTTTTTTGACAATTTTAGTAGGATATTTATTTTTTCATAGAATTCTTCTAGAACATCGTCATCTTTATCCATTGTAGGGGCATATACTTGTATTATGTTGATGTTTCTCATCCAGGATTTAAGTTGGAGTAGCATTGTTCAGTCTGGTAGGGAACAAAGTTGATTACTGATTTGCTTACGTTTTCCGTAACTATGATTCATACTCAGTTTCTATGGTGATTATTATTGTTACATGCGTAATATATGGCCCCTTTATCAGTCTTTTTTTCCATTTCCCTGCCATCTTACTTCATTAATTCCAAGGATATCCAATTGTAGTCTTTTCATTCCGAGGAATTAGACCCAACTGAAATTATCCGCGCATATCAAGGCAGCCAACTGAAGAAAACATGCATAGTATTCCCCAGTATTGGGGATCACAACATAATATCTACAGGTAAGGTGGATTCCACAAGGTACCGCAAAATACACGTACCACACGGTGTGCGCGATCGAAAACCCGGGCATTGTTAGTTTTATAACTTTTTAAGAAAAAAGAATTATGTGACTTAAAATGTACTGATTTATGGTTTATTATTTCCCAAAGATGTAAGAATTTTAATGTTTTTCCTTAAATTCTCATTAAATTATATTTTCCTCCAATTAAAAAAAGGTATACAATGTAGATTGTTATATTCAAAGAGACATATTTTAAGCTTGCGTGGATGGTGTTGGGCATCTCTTGATCAAGGACCAACTCCTGATGTCTAGGCAATCAAACACAAACAAAGATGATTCAATTCAAGTTGGTTCTACACAATATATATTTTTTGGAGTTATCTAAACACGTGATAATTGCTAGAAATCAACCTGAACAGTCACATAATTTGTTTATCCTTCTCATTTTAAAAGGTTTTTTTTACTCTAACATTAAGTGCGCAATTAATGTTTCAATTCATAACTTCAATTTGAGCAGATAAAAATCTCATAACTTTGTTTAAAAAAATGTGATGGGTGTTGTACTATAAGAAAAATATTTTTCCTAAATTGTGACATAATAGTTTGTTTTCACTATTTGTGATATTTAAAGCCTATTTGTGATACAAAAGCATTACATTATTTTCAAGGTGGTGCTAACACACATAAAATGTTATGTAATTTGGCAATTTCAATTTGAACTGGTCAGCCTAATTATTTTATATCTTTACAAACTTTTAAAAAATACTTTTGAAATAGCCTAGAATATAATAAATAGTTGGTAATAATGTAATTAAAATATTTGATCTTTTTTTATCAATTCTTTCTTCCTGGAATTGTAATAACAATGGTGATTTATAAATGTTCAATCCACATAGTTGATACAACTGGCACTTTGTGATGAAGTGAGATTGGAATGGGTGGCTAAAATTTAATATCGGTAACGAGCTCTGTCAGTAACAGTTATTATATCTAAATCTAAAAGTATTTGTGCATTGTAACTGTTCCTATACCTCTAATAACATTTTAAAATTGGTTCCTTATTTTATTATTATAAACGTTTAATTATAACGTTTATTATTATAAACGTGATGTATTCTTGTATGTATGCATCAGTTTCTACTGATTGGTATCAGTATTAATCCATATATTCTCTAGGACTGCATCCATTGTTTCGATATTTATTTTTGATTAAATTTGATTTAATTTTAAATTAGTTGTTAGATTTTAAGTACAAATACACAATATTATTTTTAGGTAGTGTTATATATTTTAAACTTGAAGTAAGTTAACTAAAGCTAAGCTAAATAAGTCAACAAAAATAATAGTTTATGTTTAGAATGGATATGATTTTGTATATATATGAAATGGAAAATGTAAACAAAAAACTTTTGACATATAAAAATTTTCTGATTAATTTATTTTCTTCTAATGTGAAACAAAAAACGCAAACATGAAAAAATAACACTCAAAAGAACAAAAACGGATATCGCCCACGCGGCATAATCAAACTGTTCATTATTTATTACTTTATGATTTAATCATCTATTGACTAGGCATTAGACAATATGATGATAAACAATAATATAAAATACAAAGATAAATTATGTTTTTAAAATGCACTTGAGTAGCATTTACACACATAGTCTAATTTTTTAGATAGTTTTCTGTGTTTGTTTAAAGTTTCCAATACATACACATGTATTAAATTATCCATAACATCGAAAACATTGGTGAGTTTTTAAGAAGTTGTTTTGACGCAAAATTTGTTTATCATGAAATTGATAATTTCATTCTTTGTGGTTTCATGTTAAATTATTTCCACTTCATAAATATTGAGAATAAACTATTTTGTAATATAAACACAACAAATAGACTCAGAATATGGACAATGCACAGTTATCCACCCTCATATGTACCGGAATAGGAATATTACGCATCTAACCAGATTGAAGATAGTTATTTCCATTAATCATGTAAATATTAAATTAAAACAATACCAGTCATTTATTATTTAAACATATTCAGATGCTATGGAATAGCAGGTTAAGATGGAGGTTTATGGGAAATAATGATTAATTTTTAGACTTTAAAGACTTCTCCCAAAAGACTCGGATTATAAAAGAAAAAAATCAAAAATACTAGCAAATCTTAATAAGCTAAATATTTATTATCATAATGTTTACTTTTATATATTACCTGCTCACTCATGCACATTTTAAACTGCTTATATCCCTAGTCCTGCCATAAATACTGTTACATAAATTCCGTGAACTGTAAAGTCAAAACAATTTGGGGGAATCTCATGAAAATTTATACAGGTAATCCCGACTCCTATATGGTGTTGCTACAATCAGTTAGTCACCGAACGTTGATCAGAGTAAACATGGAGTTGGGTGATAAAGAAAATCGGATTGCTGTAATTGCATTACGTAGAATTGGAAAGACGCCGGGAGATATTCTTAATATTTTTAAATCTTTGGGTGTCAGTCGTCAGTTTGTGTATCGCATTTTTAATCAGTTCAAGGATACTCAAGATATTGAAGATCGGCAAAGAAGTGGTCATCCGCAAACTGTATGAACTCCAGCAGTAAAATCAAAGCCTTGAGTGGCAAAATTCGGAGAAGTCCTCTCCGTAAACAAATAATCATGTCTGGGGAGATGGGTATATCGAAAAGGAGTATGCCCCGTGTATTCAAATTGGACCTAAGGATGGGAGCACAAGGCATTTGCCTACTCCATCTTTAAGAGACATTAGGAAGACCAGAGCTAAACAACTGATTCACTGGTACGCAGACAAAATGCATCGCAAAATTCTTTTTTCTGATGAAAAAATTTTTAACATCAAAGAAAATTTTAATAAACAAAATGATCAGGTGCATGCACATAGCTGTCAAGAGGCAGTTCAAGTCACTCACGAAAGAGGTCAATATCCAGCATCGGTGATGGTTTGGTGGGGTATCTCGTATGAAGGGTATTTTAGTGCTCAGGGTGTGAAGGCAAGTGCAAAATCATACCAAAATGACATTTTAGACAAGGTCGTCAATTCTCTCAATGAGACGATATTTAATTCTAGTCATTGAATCTTCCAGCAATATGGTAATTTCACTTTTTTTTTTAAATAGAAAAATCTAAACTTTGATTTAGAAAATACATTTAGGAAAAAGTTTTTTTTAAAATATATATTAACATTAAAAACGATTTTGAAAGTTACGATTTTAAACTCCAGTCAAAACGCTTATTTTCGCAAGTTTTCATGTCAATCTGACTTTTACCACTTGACAGCACATTCGCGTATTTAGATATTCATTTTTTTTTTACAAAACAAGCTGGCTTTTTTGTATTTCATCCATAATGTCTGGGAAAAAGTATTGTTAATATTGTATGGTACCCAAATGTAGAAATTTTTCCCTGAAAACTCCCGATAAACTTTATAATTGTGCCTAAGAGTGCTCCCTTAAGACAGGAGTGGTGTCGTGTGATGAGACGAGAAGAAAAATAAAGTACTTTCTTCTTATTCCACTCTGTTTTGTTGTGAAGATCATTTTAATGTAAGTGTTATTTAGAATTTTTATTTATTTTAACTTGTATTTCCTTTGACAGTATAAATTGTATGACATAACACCTAAAACGAATGGTTACCATAGAAATAAAACAAATTACAGTGATAAACACCATAGATCACGTATGTTTGTCTTTAATTCTTGCCAAACAACGTCATCACCAATCACATTGCGTTTTGATGGAAGCAAATTTTTAAGATTTTTATTATAAAAATTATGAATGAAAACATCCCACATCATCCATCCTGAGTTACGAAATATAATTTATTTTTCTAAATCTATTTCATATATTTTCATAGATATCTGTAAAATGTGAAATTACCCTATTCTGCAAAGTTCATACAGCAATGGCTGGAAGCACACACACCGGAGTTCATTAGAACTGACCGGAAGCCTAGATTTAAATCTGCTGGATTACAAATTGTGGTCAGTGTTGGAGAACGTGGTCTTTAGACCTCTTTCCATTTAAGGACAATTGAATTAGTATGTGTAAGCTGTGCGTACGAGGTACATTGTTTCGTTGTGTTGGAGTGTACAAGTATAAACACCAACACAACGAAACAATGTGCCTCGTACGCACGGCTTACACGTACTAACTCGATTGTCCTTCTTAAATGGAAAGAAGTCTAGCAGACGACATCCAAATTTGGAGAGTTTAAAGCAATCGTTGAAGAAAGCAGTTTTCTGACAGATGTCGTGCATGTTGTTATTGATGATTGGCCGTCACGTGTGAAGGCGAAGGGAGGGCATTTTGAATAATACATTTACATATTTTCATTTAATATGACATGTGTAAGTTATTTGTGACATGCATATTTTTTTTATTATAATCAAAAAATTTTGTAACAATATTTATGGCAGGTATCTATGTATTGTACAAAAATACATTGTTCATAATTTTTTTTTTTTAATTGTTCAATAATATTTATTACACAATTGTGTTATTCATAGTTCCTCTCCATTTAAGAGCATTGCTCTTGTGCTCGGACAAGGAACTGAATAAATTATTTTTAATTTAGGCTATTGTAATCACTATTACTTTGTACATTTTTAATTAAATTAAACACAAAATTCACTTGTTTTAAACCAGTATAATTTTGGTAAAACCAACAGGTTTCGGAACCACCGTTCCTTCTTCAAAGTAAACTAAAAACTAAACATTACAAAATACGGGCAATTATATTTCTTAACATTTTTTTGTGTGCTTGTCGTATGGCATTATTTTCAACATTATTTCTATTTTTAAAAATTATAAATAATTTTAAAAAAAACATTCAATACAGATAAGTTGCTAAGAAATATAAATGCACATATTCTGTAATGTTTAGTTAGTAGTTTACCCTGGTGTTACCAAAAATATACTGGTTTAAACCAAGTGAATTTTTGTATTTAATTTATTTCATTTATTACACTTAAATAGAAATAAAAATAAACCTTGTGCATGGCAAGCAATAGTGAATAAAACATTGTATACATATATACAAAGAATAAAATAAATCTTTTTCACGTAGTTTTGTCACTTAAAAATCTAAAAAAATAATATTTAATTTAGATGAAAATTAATAAAAAGGTAAACATTTCACCTGAATGATGTTTTCAAACATCCACCAATTATTTTTTCAGTAATAAATGTATTTTTTTACATATGGCTGGTATGGTTTATTTATTGACTCTTTTATTTTTCACTAGTATGCTGTACACCCACCCGGGAATTGTACCAGGCACCACTGACAATCGTAAATTTGATACATATAACCCATCTTTGATGACAGAAAATTAATATTAGGGCCTTGCATATGAAATTTCCATTTTATTCATTCATTATTTTCAAACAAACTTTTTTGTTTGAAAAATTTAAAAAATTCTAACAATTTTTTTTTATGAAAATTATCTATTTATTTAATCAAATTATTGGCGTTTATTGTCGATGCACTTTTGCCTGGCAAATTTTAATAGAAGTTCATTGACATATTTCCTATAAAAATCTTGGGATGGGGTATCAATGAATTTTTTAAAAGCGTTTTTCACCGCCTCATCGGAGTTGAAATTTTTCCGCTGTAAGTTATCCATATTAAATTTTTTTTAAAGTTTACTGTAATTTTTAAGATGGTAATTTTAAAAACAAACAGTGGAAAAACAAATGAATAACTAATTTTGAAAAAGCTTTAGGGCGGGTCCACACTGCGTCAAATCGGCAAAGCAAATGAATCAATGGATTTTCTGCGTAGTGTGTTTGATAAGCGCATATTGTAGAAATGTAACAGCGTTCTGCGATGGAAGAGACGCGGCGGAAGATCTTTGCTGTGTGGCGCTTGCCTTTATATGACATTAACTTCAAATTAACCGGTATTAGAAAATGGGAAATTTCGTGGGTAAGGACCTAATAGTATTTTACCTTAATAATAATTAAAACCTTAATTTGTTAAAAATACAATAGCAAAATAATTTTAATATTTTAATGGACGATAATTGGTACTCAAATTATAGTTGTTTCTGTGACTTTTGACGACAAATGTCAAATGATGAATGGCTTTATGCTTCAGACACAATGAGAAAAATGATCTCTGATAACTTGTATATGGGGGAAGATGATAAGTCTTGGATCAATTTCCAAAATGCCGAAGGTGTAATACATCTTGCGCGGGATAAATCGGCGTATCACAACTTGGTCGTCAATCTTTGATATGGACTATGAAGAAGATGAATTTCAATATTAAAAAACCATTGAAATATGTACATGGTACACATCTACTTATTTATTGTGTCGATCAGTGATGTTCCACATTCAAAATTATTGACAGATTTAGTATTTTGTTTAAAATTGTCAACTAATTTTGGTGCTTTTTCCCAAATCTTTAAGGGTATGCGCACTACGAGTGCTGCGGCATAATGTCGCACCGCAGTGTTGTAACAAAGGGTTTTGTATCGTATTGCGCACACTTAGCAGCAAAATAACGCAGCGGCGAATAATCTGTAAAATGTTACAACTCGCTTGTGGCACGGCGGTCAGTGGAAAAATAACACATCTTTTTAAAGTCTTGACCGCGCGCACTACGCGCTGTTTTGCTGTTACCATATAATATTTTTTGTGAAAGAATAATGGCTACAAGCAATAATTCAGCTTATCCGGATGAAGATGTGATAGAAGATCCAACTAGTTTTAATTGTTCATAAAAACACTCTTTATTCATTCGATAATATTGGAAGAATTTTTCGGGGTAATTGTTAAGTTCACCAAAAATTTTAGAGAACTGCCCGTTGTTCAAATGATCACGAATTAGAAGATGTGCCCAGAACCGCTTCTTTTTTTTGTGAGCTCTAAATATGAGAGCGGAAATACAAGCTATTTCTACAAATCCCTTTTCAAACTGATCAGCGGCATTATGCCGTAGTGCGCGCACCTTCTGTTTTCGCCGCACGTCAAAATGTCGCAGGTTTTTTTGCCGCGCAGCGAAAAAGTCATAGTGCGCGTACCCTAAGTGTCTACGATACTCTGAGTACTCTACATGTGACTAGACTGCCTAGTCTACTACTACAAGTGCATCAGCTCTATGGCTTTGACACTTACTAACTACCTTATTGACTAAACATTATATGTTTCACATTTTATTGAATTTGAAAGGGTAAAAAGGTCTAAAAAATCCCTTCAAATATAATTCTGGTGCTATCTTACTCCGCACACTGAATCGTGCATGGGGAGGGAGCAAAGGCTATTACATACATAGGACATGCAGGCATATCCATTCTATGTTAAAATGACAATCAACATAATATAGACGCTTTAGAGTAATATTGGAGTAGTTTTGATATAATAAGGTTTAAACATTGAAAATGTGATATTAAAATTATTGAAAACATTCAAATTATGAGTGTTACCACTGAATAACTATAAATAGACACTGAATATTCACTTACTGATTTTTACCTTGAATAGAGATGGAAAAAATATGAATGTTTGTATTTATAACTCATTTTGGCCAATATAGTGATTATAGTTTTACCCCTATAAGGACGATATACAAGTTGTTCCTGATTATTAAATTATGTGTTTGCACAGAGTCCCTTATTTACCAAGGATGATGTCACCCAGTGGCTTCTAGTTAATACTTTGAAATAAGCTGTACTTAATATAATTTATACAAAATAAAATACGTATCGTAATATTCCTGTCATAATTGAGGTAGGTATATAAAAGCAAATACAGCCATATCCCACCGAGGTGTTTCTGAGATAGATATAAAAAATTTCTCTGGAATCTATGAAATGTAGGTACATCTTATTGGAAATAAATTTTTAAAAACAATTGCCACCTCAGTGCTGGAGGCGGTGAGATAGGTTAGGTGCAAGTGTCGGGGGAAATGTTATGTTTTGCCTCATTCCAGACTGGATTGTCTGACGATGATTTAACCCTTATTGTGCTGAATCTTTTTCGTTAGGTATGTCTTAAAATGCCAACGGAAAAGTACTTTTTTCTTTAATTTCTAGTATGTACAATAAAAATAAAATTAAAGCTTACTTGAATAATACACAATTTTCAAAATTCTTGCAGTGTAAATTGAGTGAAAATATAAAATTGAGTAGCTGATGATGATTTAACCCTTTTTGTGCTGAACCTTTTTCGTTAGGTGTGTCTTAAAATGCCAACGGAAAAGTACTTTTTTCTTTAATTTCTAGTATGTACAATAAAAATAAAATTAAAGCTTACTTGAATAATACACAATTTTCAAAATTCTTGCAGTGTAAATTGAGTGAAAATATAAAATTGAGTAGCTGATGATGATTTAACCCTTTTTGTGCTGAGCCTTTTTCGTTAGGTGTGTCTTAAAATGCCAACAGAAAAGTACTTTTTTCTTTAATTTCTAGTACAATAAAAATAAAATCAAAACTTACTTGAATAATACACAATTTTCAAAATTTTTGTAGTGCAAATTGAGTGAAAATATAAAATTGAGTAGCTTGTTGATCTAGTGGTTGACACTCGGCTAGTGATCCAGTGGTGGATGGTTCGAATCCCATTCTAGGAGACCAGCAAGTAACCCCTATTTTCATAGCACAAGCGTTTAGCTTAGTTTGAAAATGCTAAGAATGTTGATGTGACTTGTATTCCGTGTTCGTATCTCTAATTTTTTTAATTTGAAAAAATCTGCTAATTTACCAATCACATGAATGCTTGCCAACACAAATTCCATGCAGTCCTTTCTGGCACCGCGCGCAAATCAAACTGGATCTCTATTGGATCACCATCTATATTACTACACACCTTCTCAAATGAGTAGCTGCGTATCAAAACCTACCCAACGACCATTTTCGTTTTTTTTTAGTTTTGAATTTCAATGTATTCTCTAAGCTCAATCCTTCTTTTATAATATTAGTTTACTATCACAACATGTGCCAATCTGAAGTTATTGCTATTAAAAAATCAAGTTGAGTTTCAAAACCTACCTAAAACCAAATTAACTGCCTTTTATAATCGACTTGCCAAAAAAATAGTTCATGGCGTTACGTAGGTTTTGATACACAACGCCTCAAATTGCACACTAGTGTTGCTCTCAATATTGATTTGTCAATAAACTTTTTTTTAAGGTCTATTAAAGTTTTTATACAGCTATAGGGCAGTGATGGCAAACCTATGACCCGCGGATCGGACACTGACCCACACATGCTTTTTAAACTGACCTATGCGTTATAAACTTATTTTTTGTATCATAAAAGAGAGAACTGACAAACAAAAATATTAAAAAAATTAAAGTAGGTATATATTTATATCTAATGTCGAATTTATAAAAAAATATTTCCAATTGGACATTGGCTAGCTGATTGTGATGTGATTTTATTTATTCCGTGTTCATTCAAAAACTCGGTGCGTAGGCGACATAATATCACCCCATTTGTATTAATTTTTTGATGTCGACCTTTATTTTTTGCTCTTCTTGCACAAGTAAAACAAAAAGAAAACGTAAACTTTTTAGAGGATTTTAAAAGTGAGAACCAAAAAAAAAAAAGTTTTTAACCATTGTCCACTCTCCCTTTCCAAGTGACGCCACTGACCTAGTGAGTGACCCACGAGCTAGTACTGTACTTTATTTTTAACAAAATTTGACACACTTCTCAAAAAGGTTTGCCATCACTACTGTTGGGTATGTACACAAAATATAAATTTTATTAAAAATATAAACTCTGCAGACAGACCTAACCATCTAACTCGCGCGTGAAAACACACTGATAAAAGGAGCTCTGTTGCGTTTCCTGCAATTTTGAAAGGATGTGGGAAGAGCGCAATGGCGCTTTTCAATGCAAGCACCTAAACAAAAAAAACAAACTTTAGAAGAGACTATTTTCATCAATATTACGCCGTTACTAAATTACAAGAATAATATTGATTGTTACACAACAATTGTAAAATAAAATAACAATTCTACTACTTTATGTCCTCTTCAAACTTCTGAGGCTGCATAATGCTAATAAAAACACTCTGCCTAATTAAACATCTGGCGGAAAAGATGAAGCAATTCTTTATATTTATTTTGATTAATTGTATGTTTATAATGTGACATATTCCTGAATATGTATATCAAAGCAAGGTAAAGAAATGACATTAAAAATTAAATAAAAAATAAACACTATATAATTGATAATGATGGCGAGTTTGTGGAAAAATAAAAAACAATAAACAGCTATATGTATTCAGCTGACTTGGGTGCTAAACCATATCTACATAGTTAAAATATCAACATATCTAGAATAAAGCTTACATGTGTCAATGTATACATAATTTATGCTTGAAATATGCCGCCCACTGGGCCACTAAACGCAGCCACAAGTTGCAGATGAGTTTTTCATTAATTTTGTATGGCATCAGCGCAAACTAAGCATTTGAGTTGCCGCGTCTGAGTAACAACAAGCAGCGGGAGTGGTCGGCGCTCGCTATTTGTGGTCGCCACTAGTGGCCTAGTGGGCAGCCACTCAAGAGATTGAGTCAAAAGGAGCTACCATCCTCAAGCTTCAATGGAGCAACAATATCCGAATGCTGAATTGGTGATCCTTGGGGGAGACTGTCATCGAGCAGTGGAGAGACACAGGCTGATGGTGAAGATTAAAATGCCAAAACTTGAGGGATACTTTACCTTTGATGAATATAATTTATTACATGCATATTCAAAATATGTACATATTTGTTTCAGAAGTGCTGTTTGCCATATTTTTCAATCATTGTATTTTTACTCAAAAGAAATAAAATTAAGAAAATGAAAGTATCAAGCATGTATTATTAAATTCGACCAAATATAGATCTGACACATTTCCTTCCTGCATCTGATCCCCCCCCACCTATTATTTCTATTTGTTAACCTATCTGTTTGTTTTTGTGCCACAACCAACATAAATATTCTGTGGAAACCTGTAAGAGATGGTCATTGTTTTATTTAATAACCGTATGTAATACGTATATGTATAATAAAAAATGAATCTGGAAAAATCAAATCCAATAGAGTTTAATGACCCATATCCATGAATGAGATTCTGGACTCGAGAAAATCTCAGAGGAGGGTTATGATCCTGTGAGATACTTTGGAGATGACACTCAGCTTTCGTAGTCTATTGTGAATTGAATATCAGAGATTTACTGTCTCGTGCCTCACTTCACATTTTTTGTAGTCAAATTTCAGTTTATTGACTATGTATTGATTTTTTATTTACCAATATGGTGAATTTGAATCTCCCCAGCATCAGTTAAAACGAAATGAATGTTTGTATAATTTAATCTATTCTATTTGTCTAGAATCTCATGCCATCTGTTAAACTTTTCAGAATAAATACTTTTAGGTTTAGGTTATGGGGGCTTGAGCTATTGTCTCTTTCTACCAATCCCAAGCCTTCTATTCTTCCTACCAATACCTTGACAGAGTAACGATAGTAGAGATCATCTACTTTGGCTAATTAGGACACACCTTTAGGCCCTTGAATGCCAAATATAGGATATTGTGCTCATAAGAGAATTGAGCTTAGCAAAATGGCAAGAGAGATAGAGACGGCAACTATCGGGAGTTGGACATACTCCTTTCTCTCGATGATGGGTGTCAGAGAGAAAGGCTAGAAGGGTCCCCTGGCGTCTGACCGTTTCTCGGTGCAAATGATCTTGGGTCACGGGGAATTCAGAAGTAAGCTACACGATTTAGGGCTTACTTCGGATCGGTGGTGTACCTGCTGTCGGGTGAGGCAGACACCGGAGAACATCTCTGGGTTGTGTTTTGTTGAGGGATACCAGAGAAGAAATGATAGATGATTTAGAAGTAGCGGATCGGGCTTCTATCCAGAACTCTACTCTGCTAAGTTGTGATATATACAATAAGATAGTGGAACTATTTAGGGCTTTCCTACAGGTGTGGGTCTTCAGGTGAGAGATCCTCAGGGGACGGGAAAGATTAGTGCTTTTACTGTTTCTGGATTGTGTGTGCCGGCCTTGGTGCGTGTGCGTCACATGTTTTTCTTTTTGTGTTGTCCCCAATTTATCCCTTAAGGGAGTGATCTCTTCCGTTTCCCTTAGCTGTCCCGGTTTGTTTGCTTCTCAACCATGAGCCATGTTTTGTTTGTATTTTGTGTTTATACATCATTGCTTTTGCTCCATTTACAATTGTTATTTGCATCCATTTTATTTTGTGTCTATTGTATCTACATATTGTATTGCCTTTAGCATTAAAAAAATGCCATTCATGTTTTTGGTTTGGATGAGGGGTATCACAATTAAAAGAAACCAGTAAGAATTGTTTTCATGATTTATTCAAAGATTGCAAATTCTGTGTTTTGTATGATTGACATTGCACCTAAGTATTAAACTGAGAAAGAGATAATACTAAAATAGGTTGACATACATTACATTAAGATATAAACTCAAACATCAACATGTAATTAATGATGTATATACATAGAATGGACTCGTGCACGAAATAACAATGCTGTTTCATATTCTTGTCAGACATGCTTCATTTGACATGCTCGGATATTTCCATTTTTTGGTAAAAAATACAAATATTTTCTCATCAAACATAAAATAAAAATATTTTCTTGTAAGCACAAAATGTGCAAATGAATCTAGAATTGTAATTTATTTGGTCATGAGTTTTACAATAAATGATGTCAACATATCGAAGGTATCGTAATGAGATGTGAGGAAAATGTGCCTTTTGCTGAAAAAGACATGTGACTATAGAGTAATAAATCCAACATACGTAGAATGACTGTTTTGTGAGAGAATGTATAAAATTACTGTGTTAAGCAGATTGGATTCATGAATGAATGGTCATAATTTTAATTATGCTAATAATTACATAAAATGAAATAATTCTCACGTTTTTGACCAGAAAGATTAGGGTTGAGGTAGAAATACTTTTTTGTACTTGGTTCTTATTTTATATAACTCCTCGTAGCGTATTATGTCCTGGAAAGTCATAAGATATACAGTGGTGCTGGACACATCCTTAGGAGCTAAATTACTTTATTAGTATCCTATAGTGATAAAATATCCAAAATCGTTTTTGTGATTCTTGGATTCATTGACAAATGTTACTTTCTTTACATCTATTCAATCACATCTGATAATAAATGAGACTCGTTTACAAACCAAAAACAGTGTTTTATGAATTGTATGTATAATTGAGAAACTTCAAAACAGGGCACAAACTTTCAAACAAATGGGCACATAATTTTTACTCGGTTTGTGGATCAAGTATTTATAAAATTACAAAGCACATAAACTTTATAAGAATTTGACATACAAGATCGCTAATTACCAGGTGACTTTCCACAAAATTGTATAAATACATATCATTTATATGAAATTATTAATGTTTTCATGTTTCTAGTAATTAAATGTCACATTTCCTTTTCATGAACATACAAAATAGTGTGCAAAAGGTAGATATACATATTCTATTGACGATAAGAAAATATTTACTCTGCTAAAAATAATTTTAGAATTCTATCGCTTTCCCGAATAGGCGTGTCGGCTAAATTGTAAAATAGATTGGGCTTCCATCCACACATTACAGTTAGGCAACACAGTAATATATTATGTCTTGAGGACTGATCTGCACATGGTCGGCAATGGCAATAATTATTGTTTAAATGAGCATACATTATGGCTTTTTGTCCTTCACATGTCAAAGTCTATAGCTACTCAAATAATCTAGTTCATTTGGAATACTCGCATATTATTATGTTTAATGGGCGGGATTAATTGTGTTAATAACTTGAATTCTAGATCTACATTTGATCATGCAGCTCAGAGACCAATACAATGATACTTTGTATTCCTTAATAACAACAATATGTCAATACCAATTTACTGTAGGTTTCAAGAATTTAATTATGTATATTGTCAGGGTTTTATGTAATATTCTCTATCTTCTTTGGTGATAATTAACTTTCCATATGTTTTTCAAAAGAGCTATAACTGTTAACAAGGTGGGGTGGGGTATCATAATCGTAAATTAAAATAGCTCTATTGTATTAATGATTCAATAATTCTAGTATCACATGAACATTTGCAAAATATACTCTCCGTGTGCAGCAGTGCTTATTCCGCAACATGGTGTATTTCAAAATAAACATTTATTAAACAGTCAATCAAATTTTTGATACAAAAACATAATTTTCCAGATGACAAAAAACCCATCTTTAATTTAATTGATTCTAATCACCATCATAAATAAAATTAAAAAAAAAAACATTATCATTGAATTGACTGAAATCAAAAATGTTATCAAGTTTAAATTATAAAATATTTTCTTTTACAGTGTTCCATGATAGGTAAATGGGGGAGAAAATTGATCACATTCATAATATTTCCTTTCACCTTATGAAATAAACAGTCGACTCTATGTATCCATTAACAAAACATACCGCGATAAAAATTTTGATGAAAAAAAATAACAACGCTTAAATATGATGAGTCATTAAAAATATTGGCTTTATATGAATTATTAAAATTGTAAAACAATTTTGAACACAACCTAATTAAACATTATTATGATACAACACATCATTAAATATATCAACCATATATAGTTAAACTCTTCTCATTTATTTCCGCAATGTGATCACCACACAGTTAACATGTTGTGTTGTAATTTGTTATGTACCTACTAAACACTAAAATATATATATTTATTACATAAGTATATAAATGTATATTTTTATCCATGTAATTTAAAAAGTCACTTGAAAATTTGTTAAAAAGTCTCTAGAGCTTAATATCCACTCAACAACACATGTCACAATATCCACCGAAGATACTTCATCGTCAGTGAAGCGGGTACAGTCCGTCACTACACTGCCTTACTCCAACAGTTGCGCTGTGGTCGCACGATTCACGGCCACCAGGCGAGAGTCACTAGCCCCTCGCAACATTGTACGTAGTAATCATAAACAATAAAAACATAACAAAAATAACTGAGCTTTTAAAACAACATTTGACAACATTCAGATTAAATATTCAATATCCTAAGAACACTCCTTACATATTTTAATGGAAGATCCATTCAAATAATTTTTAAAGGTTTGCAAAAAGAAACAATACAATTTTAAATATACACAAATAATTCACTCCCATATTCTACTAACTCGTACTTGTAAGTTTGCCTTAAGAATGCACTTACTTCAACATTAAAGACATTTTTAGAAATAATAATGCAAAAACAAATATATCACGAAAGCATTTTATTACATTCTGTGCGCGATTCAAAACAAACTAAATACACTTAAAATATTAAATTGCCAAGTTCAAATGCGCGTACGACAAGTTAGACATTTTTATGTTTGCATTTGTCTAGAAATAGAATTTATACTGTAATACCTGGAATATCACGCACCTGTCCTCAGCAGCCAACATCGTTACATTGTTGCTATAATTATTCTTCTTATTCAACAACTTGAGATCATTATGTTATTTATTCTCTCCAAGATTGGGAAAATCCCTGTCCACAATTGAAAAAAAAATCACACCCAATCATTTAATGAGATCGCGACTGGACCGTCACTCCGGGACAGAAGTGAGAGTTCTTAAAAATTTAACCACACTTTGCATCATTTTGTGTGGAAAATTCAATCAGAAATATGAAGCATTTAAATGATTGTATAAATTAAATGTATTTTAAGCTTATATTAAGATGGCATCTATGCTTCCTACACAACGATACTGCTGAGCCACCACACAATTGATGTAGTCCAAACAATCTAAGTCTCCATTTAAGTACCAATTTTCTTAACATTCTTCGCTAAACCTTTTTACATGCCACCCGTTTCAGGCATTTTCGACACAAGTAATATTTTGTTTCTGATGAAATTTGCCCGGATCGGACTCAATCCCCCTCCTCCGTAGACCCACAAGCAGCCACAGTCCAGGAGCTCATGGTAGCGGAGAGATATGGCGGTAAGTGTTGTCCCGGGATGAGGATCACCAACAGAATACGGACAGCTCTCCGCCGTGTTCCGCACCACCGTGTCGCCAAGCTGTCACTGCCCGCACTTTCAGCTGAAAATGTATAAAGAAAATAAGCCAAAAGAATTTTTATTCCATGTAATGAGGATAGATTCTGATTTTGGGAATAAGAAAAAATAACTCGGTTTATTCGCAAATAAATTTATACAGAACCTAAGTAAGTTATTGTACAACTTGATAACTTGTAATGAAATCAGAACCCTCGTCACTTGTCAGTAGCAAGCTTAATAAATATGTTGAAAACATGCATCTCTTCTTAATAGCAATTTATTGTGTTGCTATGTTCAATACTTCCGAGATTATTATAGGAAAGCAACACTTTTTTATTGTTATTATATTTATATATATATACAGGGTTATTTGGAAAACATTAATAACCTCGCAGGACTATATTCCTGCCTTGATTATGAGTCGAAAAAGTTCAAGCTATTATGACCTAATATCAATAGTTAAGGAGATATGCGACATCAAAGTTTGCATTTTTTTTCTCAATATTTCTGAATTATTTTTTGTAAAACGTTGGACTATCATTACAGTAACTCATATCGATTACGAAAAATTCGTTCGTTTCAATACAAGTTAAATAAAATGATAAAAAACCCTGAAAAAATTCCTATTGGAGTGTTTTCCAATTGGAATTCGAGGGTTTTTATTTTTTTATTTGACTTGTATTAAAGGGAATGAATTTTTCATATTCGATATAAGTTACTGCAATGATAGTCCAGTGTTTTACAAAAAATAAGTCTAATATAATATGAAATAAAAATATGAAATAAAAATGCAAACTTTGATGTCGCATATCTCCTTAACTATTGATATTAGGTCATAATAGCTTGAAAATTTTCGACTCATAATCAAGGCAGGAATATAGTCCTGCGAGGTTATTAATGTTTTCCAAATAACCCTGTATAGGTATATAGGTACTTTCAGTAAAGCCAGATCTCAATTCAATTCAAGAGTGTTTGTCTCTGACGTCTATGGAGTTTATAACTCTAGTAGGTAGGCAAAATCTCTCATTGACAGGTGAAGTATTAAACTGACTGCTTTCAACCATAGAGTTTATACATTGATTAGGTACTGACAAAAAGAACTGAAATTACTGGTGTAGAGGTGGTTGTTATGGGAATACTGAGAGAAGAGTTAATGAAAGTAATATTGTTAAACAAATTAATATCCAAGTTTAAACATTTTTTAATTTCTTAACTGAAAAAATGATTCATTTTATTACCTCTATGTGCGACAGGATGAAGAAATTTAATGGTACATGAATGAAAATAATGATTATTGTCCAGGATGTGTTTCGCGCATTCAGAAAAGTTGTTACTTAGTTTAAAGTTATTATTTAGTCTAATGTTAAAATTAATAGAAGTTTTGACCGATGTATTTATTATTTTTTACAATCTGCACGAAATTTCAAATTTTAGTTAAGAAGGTTTGTCAAAGTACGCAGCAATAATTCTCTCGCAGAATTACGCGAGATGGTCAAATATCGTAGACTCAAAAACGATGTGGAAAAAACGGCGTAATTTTAATAGATTACTTGCAGCAAGTGAATACGTATGTGTGAGTAGTAATTTCCGTGGCGCTTTGATCAAAATTAATCGAGACTTTGCAGTGTGCAAAAAACTTTGCACTAGTCGAAAAAGTGCCTGGGATCAGGTCCTCGGTGCGCGCACCGTCAAAAATTTGCCGGGATAAATCCAAAGGAAATGAGCCGTGATGAGTATTGCCAATTTCCTGTGGGGCGACGGGGCGGGCGGGGGCCGAGGGGGGGCCGAGGGGGGGCCGAGCTCCCTCTGCGGTGAGCGGGTCCACACAATGCATTGTGTACTACGCGCAGGAGCGATCTATACACTAGGTTGTGCTAAAACGCGAGTAGGTCGCCGGGCGGAGAGAATTTCGTACATTGACCCTACGCACAGTCACACCGCGCTCGCTCGGTGTGACTGTGCGAGCGTGACGGCGACATAATTGTACGCGAGCATCAAGGATACGTAGCGTAGGGTCAATGTACGAAATTCTCTCTGCTTTGCGACTGGGCTTTAGTCAGGATAAACCGCATTATTTATATGCGGGTTTTTCAATAGTTGCCACCAGGACGACGAGAAGAAAAATCGCGCAGTCGCCAGGTGGCGCGTGTGCGTGTACGTCACCGGAACGGTAAAAAACGCTATTATTTAAATCATTGTTAAAATAATGTTATTGGGTTTTCTCAGTCACGCGCATACGACCTTTCCTCACTCCTTAAGCCCACAAGATGGACCTTAAATTCGGCATCCGAAACGTCGGCCAGAAAGGTATGTAAGAAAATGAGCCACTCATCTCATTGGGCCTCCCAAGTGTGCGCCTGTGAGACGAGCAGCTTGACAAAAAAATAAAAACAAAATTATATAAAAAATTAATTAATTCCTTATATTACGAGATATTGTAGATATCAGGGGCGTGCAGTGGGAACATCGCAGCATGACTTTTACGTAACCAATTATTTGGGAAAAAAATCGGAATACAACATAAATTTCGTAATATTTCTACCACAATTGTTATCATAGTATTCGTATATTGATAGATCATAAAAATCTATAGCATTATTAATTTATTTCTATTTTTTTTTTCAAAATATACGTTTACAAAAAATTCACGCTTCAATGTTCCCACGCGCCTGGTAGATATAGGTAGAAAAATTAGATAAAAAAGCAAGTAAATATTATCGAATACAATAGCAGATAAGATAACGAATGTTAAAAAGAAGACATGCAAAAAATTATATGTATGTTCGCATATACGAAAAAATTAAAACCCGTTTCCTGCAGTTGGGTACTTGTGCAAATGCAGTTAACAATACTATCAATGATGTCTTCACGGAATAATTTTGTGTCGGTAAACATAAAACTAAGGTGTCCACACTATGATAAAATGGATACCAAAGATCGAATATAATTCACTCTTTTTATATATACAGTATTTTTTTCTAGAGCGAAATACATACAATATCGCTGTAAAATTACAAGGGTTAATGAAAATGCTCGCTTGGCGTACTTGCAACTCGTGTGCTGGAATCAAATGACGATAATGTAGAATTTGGTAATGCGGAGGGATGGGGCGGATGGTGACGAGGGGGCAAAGCTTACAATTTTTATTCGAGTGGGTATTTCAGATTTCCGGCCCCGCGCGCCCCCTGCTCCCGTAACATTTTCCGCCATTTCCAAATCTGACGAGACAGGCGTGTCCGTATAAAAGATGTTGTGTGTCTCTGGGCAATTTTAAAAAGGTCCATGTACCGCAACGGCCCGCGCCAGAAAACATTTAGGTTCTATTACAAACTCCAATCTCGGCTTAGCTTAGACTGCCGGGGCCAAAAAAATGTGTACAAGAAGCCTCCCTTCAATTTCGGATCGTGTTTCTTCCAGAAATTTTGGTGAAATTTAAGCCGAAATTGTTTTCGTTATTTGGGTCTTAACGTTATTGGGGGAAGTCGCAAAAACATTAAGAATGAACTGAAAATATGTGAAAGGAAACAAGATTTCTATCATACGTAATTAATTGTTACGCTTAACTGTGCATCCGTTCTGTCGCTAGTAATAAATGTCCCCATGTCCGAAAAGTATCACTATCGCATCCTCTCTCAATATTCCAACATATAACTAATTCTGGACCGCGCTCTCCTACACGAGAATGTGCCGAGTTAACAATGATTTATTCACCGACTTTGATGTAGATACATATGTATATTTTGTCTCGTTATCAATATTTAAAAACCCAAAAAACAATATTCTACGATGCAGTACATATACGGATGACTTTTCCATGTAGTGTGTTTATAATTGATTCTGTACTCCATTTCTTTATCTATACAGGGTTATTTGTAAAACATTAATAACCTCGCAGGACTATATTCCTGTCTTGATTATGAATCGAAAATGTTACCTAATATTAATAGTTTAGGAGATATGCGACATCAAAGTTTGCATTTTTTTTCAATATTTCTGGCTTATTTTTTGTAAAACGTTGGACTATCAATACAGTAACTTATATCGAATAAGAAAAAATCATTATCTTTAATACAAGTCAAATAAAAAAAATAAAAAACTTCGAATTCCAATTGGAAAACATTCCAATTGAAATTTTTTCAGGGTTTTTATCATTTTATTTAACTTGTATTGAAACGAATGAATTTTTCCTAATTGATATGAGTTACTGTAATGATAGTCCAGCGTTTTACAAAAAATAAGTCTAATAGTAATATCAAGGCAAGAATACAGTCTTGCGAGGTTATTAATGTTTTACAAATAACCCTGTATATTCTTCTTTTTATAGAGCCGTCCTCTATCGGAGATTGGCTATCATATTGGCGATCCGATCATTCGAACTGATGATCCGCATGGAACATCTCAGTCAGTTACATTGGTACCAGTCCCTCGAGTTACGCAGCCATGAGATGCGGCCTCTTCCTACACTTATTTTCCCACTTATAGGGTTCCCAATTAAGTCTATAATTTGGTCCGCTCACAATATGTCCGCAGCGCCTCTAGGAACTCTTTTCAACATTCGTAACTTCAACACGCTTAACTGCTGGTATAATATAATTTGCCGTTTCCACAAACAGGAAAAATGGAGCTGGATTATTAAAAGAATCGAGGCTATGTGTGTGTGTGTGTAGAGAAATGGTTAGCTATCCTCAGATATGCAAATAAAATCAAATTAACTATAAAATGCGGTTACACCTCAAAGGGCGGTTGTAGATGAAATGAATCGTTTAAATGAGCGAATTAACATATTGGCTCGGGTAATTGAATGAAGGGAGCCCGGCGCAGCGCGCGGGCGGCGGGAGAACACACAGCCAGCGCCCCGGGCCGGCGCGATGCGGAACCACCAAAATGTTTGCCCGCGCGGGGTAAAACGGACTGACCACCAAACTAATTCGGAATACGACCGAATCCACGAAGATTCCTATTTATAATCCAATTTCCCAAACGACTCTAGACATCTATGGACACCTCAAATATCTGTCTTGTTTGTGACATCGGGTAGGTAGCGCTCTGATTATACTCGTATGATCAATCGCAATTACAATCAGTGGCGTGCAGTAGGTTACGCTGTTACCGACGAATTAAAATTTAACCTAACTGTGGGTACACGTTTTCTTTAAATACAGCAACACAAGAGATGAAACATGGATCTTAAACTTTTTAAGAATAAATATTTATTATTGCTTACTTACTACCAACACGCCGTTTCCCCGACAGTGCGCCACACTCTTCTGTCTTGACACAACTCTCGCCTCGTCCACATTCATACATCTTCGCATACAACCTCGACGACTGTTGAGGCTCCTAACAGGACCATCTTCCAGTATTTGCTTAATCTGGTAATGTCACGTCTTTAGTGGTCGCCCTCTCTGGCGCCGTCAACACTTGCGTCATTTATTTCTAACCATTCTTCCCTCATTCACTCGCTCAACACGCCCAAACCTTTTTTTAAGTCTATTAACTAGGCCAAATTTTTTTAGATTGTTTCCTACTATCTTTATTCTTTACTCTATCATAAATGGATTTACCACACATACACATTTCTTTTAAAGAATGTTTTAATCAATTTATGAAGAAGAAAATGTCAATAGGTACCGATTTCCATATCTAGCGTATCTAAATATGTCAAATCTATTACAAGATTTCGTAAATAGTCTTTCGAGCTTATTAATTTTTTTTAATAAAAAGAAAATATTTGGCACATTAAAATATATCTACAGTAGGTACCTATCTTGAATTTATTATTTTATATTACTCTTAAAAGTCTCTTAGTTATACAGCTGACAGATTGATTGTCTGAAGCAACAAAAACTCTCGAGCAGCGTGCACTGACGTCGTATTATTTACACCGCTTATTCTTCTGGAATTTCTAAGTCAACGCGACTATTTACAGTTGCGATGTTATTTCCACCGTGAGATGCGAAGCTTTGAAACATTCAATTAACTGTAAAAATAAATGAGACGTCACATGTTTTGTTCCATATTTTTCAACAAGTATAATGAGCGTCGAAATCCGGGACAGTAATAGTTTGAATGAATTTTGTTTTTAAAGAATAAGCGGAAAAAATTGATTTGAATGCCTATTAATACTATCTTATGGCATAAATTAGTAACGAGGTATCTTAAAGATATTAAGTATATAAGTATAAAAATCGATTGCTACATAAACATGGTAAAATTTACGACATAGGAAGGACTGCTCATACCGAAGGTAATTTATAAATATATGGCCAAAGAGTATTAAAATATATAATACCGAAAATATTTAATAAACTACCAAGAAATTTTATAAAACAGAATATTAAGAAAGGCCTAAAAGGAAAATAAATGGAATTACTAAGAAATAAGAAAGATTTATATTGACTAAGTGAGGTATTATCTAGGAAATGTTTTTGGTAATTTATAATGATCATTAATTTATGTTTCCTTTTTCTTTATGTATATAAACTTATGTTACTTTGTTATTTTACCTTAGCAAAAACCTACTGACTATACGATCTCTCGGATTAGTGGGTTTTTCTTTTGCAAAAAAATATGATGCAAATGAACAATTGAGTCGTATATTTCCAGACACTGCTAACTCCATATCAAAACAATTTACAGCAGGTCAAGTAATATATACCTTATTGTGTGAGATGTTATTACCTACACTGTTAGTTTTTCTAGAAAATTTGTTACAAATGTAAACAAAATTTCTAGAAAAACTAACAGTGTAGGTAATAACATCTCACACAATAAGGTATAAATTACTTGACCTGCTGTAAATTGTTTTGATATGGAGTTAGCGGTGTCTGGAAATATACGACTTAATTATTGTAGGTTATAGGAAGGGGCCAAACTCATGCAACATGCTCGCTAATGGGACTCAGCTGAAACAGGTTGACAGATTCAAATACTTCGGGGTCGAATTCTCCAGCGATGGACGGCAAGACGGAGAAATTGATCGAAGAATAGGTGCTGCAAGTTGTGTTCTGCCTCCTCTCTACAGCTCAGTGGTAAGGAAAGGCGAGCTTAGCATCAATACAAAGATGGCAGTGTTCAAAATGGTGTACCGCCCGAGGCTTACGTACGGTCACCAGATATGGATGCTAAACGAACGAACGCGCTCTAGAGTCCAAGCTGCCGAAATGATGTACTTGAGAAGAGTGGCAGGGGTTACGAAATGGAATCGAATAAGAAACGCGACGATCCGAGATGATCTAAACATTGAACCATTGCTACTTCATAGAAAAATCGCGACTGATGTGGCTTGGGCACGTACTAAGAATGTCTGATGACCGAATTCCTAGGAAAATACTGAGTGCGAATCCCGAGGATAGACGTCCAGTTGACCGCCCCATAGACACAGTTGGGCGAGGCAACTCCAGAAACTGTGTAAGGAAAGGATAGGACTACAATGGACGGAGGCCGCACAATCAGCGCAAGACAGGGTCGAATGGAGGCGCCTTGTCGATGCAGTGGGTCCCCGATCCGAATAGGACAAGGGGAAGAAGACGAGATGAACAATTATTTAAATTTAAAAAAAAAGTAAACATGAGTCTCACTTTATTTTGACATTTTCTTTCTTGCAAGCATAATTTTTTTTCAGCGTTTTTCAGTAAAATGTGAAATTGATTGACAATAAATAATCCAAATACCGGACGAAGGCGGGTAGTAAATCAAGTATCTATAATATTCAATGTAGGTTGAAAGGTTTACTTGAAGTGAATTCATAAATTAAATAATTTATAAATAAAATAATATTTGTGCAGCAAGTCGATGCCGGGTAACGCTGCCATTCCAGCGCACCAACCAGGCACCAGGCAGCCAAATATACATATTATTTTCACCGAAAGACCCCCGCGTTGATACGCGCGCACGATGATACTAATTTGTAGACACAATTCGTTGGTAAAAAAATATACACACGATTTTTTTTTAATGTAGACACACGCCCCGCGCCCAAGATGTCGGAGTTCTTTGGTTTTTCTTCGGTATTCTCAGAGTTTTGAGACGACACTGAATACTTAATTCCTTTCAAAGCCTAATGGCAGGCGAGCTAAAAGCGAAATACGCTTCCCGGGTAAACGCCGAAAAATAATATTTATTTATCTGAACTTTAATTAACTCGGTAAATTATTTAAATGCAATGGAGACTGAAAAAATGTACTTTGCAAACGGAAGAAAGTTTTAATTAGCGCTCTGAGAAAAATTGAGGAAGACAAATTTTTAGTTTTCGAGTAAAACAAGTGTCCGTTGACTAGATTATTGTTTGAAAACTGCATCATTTACATGGATATTATTTTGAAATCTTCAAATCAAATCATATATTTATTTTCTACTGTGCCATCCCGTTCTGTTATATTCTATGAATAGAAAAAAAAAACACATAAAAAAAATTATTACGCCCGAAATCCAAGAATTTACTGATATAATTATTAATTCTTTGTACGACAATCGCGACATTGTACATGATAATAAAGTGGTTTCACCGTTAAATTGTTATCAATTTTGCATTGCTGATTACGTTATTTTTTGGTTTTAAGATTCCTTACTAACTTAATTACGTTCATCCTTTCTGATCTTTTTTATAAATGTAACATAAATTAGCGAACGAGCATTTACTAATACCGGGATTGTCAATATCGAAATAGCGAGATTGAAATTTTAGCTCGGGATTGAATCGCTTTGATACAAGCTAAATAAAATTATTAGACTTGTATCAAAGCAAAAATAAAAATCTGGTTGAAATTTCTGCGCGGTTTTAGTAATTTTATTTGACTTTTATCAAAGCGAATGAATTTTTAATACTAAAATAGAATAACAATTATTGCAAAGTGAATTTTTCTATTCGGCAGGCATACTTTAAACACAAATAAATTGCTTAATAATAAAACCATATTCACATGGGTAAGGTACTCCAACGTTTCACAGAAGATAGGACAGAAATATTGAAAAAAAAAACTTAAATGTCGCTTACTTTCTCAACTATTGATATTTCAGCCAAAGTGTAAAAAATATTTTATATTCAAAATTGAATGAAGAAGACTCCCTCAAAGTTTTTGCTACTACCACTAGCTTTGAGGCACCCCGTGTATAATATTAATTTGAAACATTTTATGTTTCAACGTTTTAATGTTTATGAAACATTATGTCAATACAAGTTAAATAAAATTATAAAAATCTTGCAGAAATATAAATTAGAATATTTTCGGAAGCTTTTTATCATTTTTTTGACGTGTAAAGAAGGGAATGAATTTTTTATATCTTTAAATAAAATAACTTTTTGTTTAACACCACTTTATTGAGTTTAAACCAACTAGTTTCAACTCACAACTGAGTCTTCATAAGGGTTCAGTATTAACTAAATAAAAACAGAATTACGAACAATTAAGAAAGTATTAAGGGAAGAAAAAGACAGAAGATGAAGACTCAGTTGTGAGTCGAAACTAGTTGGTTTAAACTCAATAAAGTAGTGTTAAACAAAAAGTTATTTTATTTAAAGATATTATGTCTCACCACAATGTGTGTTTGTTTCGTGTGAAAATTGATTTTTTTATATTTGTTATAAGTTACTGTAATGAAAGTCCAACGTTTTACAAAAAAACAAGTCAGAAAAATTGAAAAAAATGCAATCTTTGACGTCGCATATCTCTATATCCACTATTAACATGTCATGTTTGCTTGAAAATTTTCGACTCATAATCAAGGCAGGAATCCACCTGTTAAGTATTGTGGACTAACTCTGTTACACCCTGTACAATTGCACACAAAGAATGAAAAAATACAAACTTTGATAGTTTAGGTGTACTATAATATAGATTATGTAGTCAATAACCAGGTTTGATTAATGTTAATAAAATTCCAGGTATGATTAATGTTACTAAAATCCTCTTGCCAACATTGATGAGAGCAGCGCTCTGTCAGAACATATATATAACCGAATGACAGAAATAGTAGTAGTGTAGGAAAAGATGAGTAACCCCGGTTATTTAGAACAACAGCCACTAGCGCAATACATAATGTATCAAGCGGGGTTCAAGGAGGAACAAGTGTAACCCGGTAACGGGCCACCTCCCTCCCCCCCCAGGCAGGGCGGACAAAGAAGTGAAGGATTCGGTTACTGAACCCGCGCCGCCGCGCCGCCGCCCCGCGGGTTAAACGACCCAATACGGGCTGGCGGGGGTGCCACGTACAACAAAGGTACACGGACACGCGACAAACAAGACGGATGGGCCTACGGATGATTTGACGCCGGTGACAAAAATTCGGCCAAATCCAAAATTGGAGATGAATCCATCGATTTTATTTGGCCAAAACTTGCTACGTACATTTGAGTTCTAACTGATTCAAAATGTTTCTATTTTCGTATTTATCGACAATGACGTTGATTTTGTTAATTCTTTTTTTTTTTTATTTATTCTTTAAGAAGGTAATACGAGAATTTATATTTCCTAATATAAACAGAATTACCTAAATAATTTTATTCAAATGTAAGCATTTTAATTGGTCTATGAAATGAACACTACGCTTTTACATTATATGTTTAAAAAACTGTTAAGATTTCTTAATAAATAAATTTTAAAAATAAATCACATATATGTATTTTTAGCTTCCTCTTCAAAGTTGTTATATTTTCTTCATCCCTAATATCCCCCCCGGGTAGTTTAATATAAAATTTCATTCCATTGTGCATGACTGAATTTTGCGATCTTTTTTATTTTCTAAAGGGAAATCTTATTTCAATTTTTCTTCTTGTGTAGCGGTTAGTGGTCATAAGAATTCAAAAGTGTTGTATTAATTAAACGAAATAATTTGTCTAAATTACATTATTTGTAAACTTTCTAGCCTCACTTTGTCTCGTCTCGTCTATCGATTTCTTTTTAGTATAATTCTTAATGCTTTATTTTGGACGACGTTAATTTTTTAAATTCTTCTTCATTAGTCACAAATAGTACAACTACTGCAGTAGTTGATGTGAGGGATTATTATTGCGTTTTATACATAATTTTGCAAGATACTGTTTGATTCTTCCCAAGAGTGAAAAACGTTTTGCTATTTTTTTGTTAAATATTTTGTGTTAAAATAAAATAAGTATAAAAATTTACCGTTCCCTCTACGCTTTAGAAATTTAATAATTATTAATAATTTAAAAACATTTTGGAATGCTATTATTAGAATTGTTATTAGATTAGAATGATATTATAATACTAGGTTGATGCTCAATCATCCGCCGTTTTTTCGCGAAGTTTTTAGTTGTATTTGATCTTTATTTGCCTTTATCTTTATTTTGATATTTGTCATAAGATAATTTTATGATAGAGTTTAGGAAATTAAAATGTGCACCGAAAATCCATATTGTGCTGTACCACTTCGAGAGCTGCTGAGTCATTTCGCGATCTTTTTGGCGAGGGAACGATTAGCGACACCCGAGAGAGGTTTGTTCGCTTTAAAGCTGGTGATACTAGCTAGGAAAGGGTCGGTCTTCGGATTTTAAGGGAGCGGGCTCTTCCGGCAGCTGTGAAAGAGTCAATACTTAGATTATTTAAAGGCTAAGAGGTACTTTAACTTTTAAATCGTCTAAGTATTGACTCTGAATTAAGGACTAGGATACCGCGGAATCGACCGTTATCCAAGCAAACATGAAGTAATTACTTGCATTCATCGTGATTACGCCCTCGAATAATAATTGTAAGGAGTGTTTTTTAAGAGGTACATAGAACTTTAAAATGAAATAAAACAGATAAAATCTTGGTGACGCACTGGTATTGATTTACTGGATTTGTGTTAATATATATATAGTATTTTTTTAGAGGTATGTTTTCGAATTGGAGAATTTTTCAGTTTGGTTTGCCATTTCACCATAAGTAGACTTATGACAGAACAACGCTTGCAAATCGTGTATATTTATTTTGAAAATCGTGGTATCGATATCATAATCATGTTTACATTTTAAATGAAAAACCTACCTATTACTAAAACATTCCAGTTATGTAGAGATTAGAGAAGTAGGTATGGAAGTATATGTCATGGACCAAGTGATTAATAGAAAATTATTTATAATGCCCAGACAGTATTAAAAATGATAACCCAAATCGGGCCACGTGATAAACAATTATTAAAACTGAATTATTTATTACACTGTCCGAGCATTATGAATATTGGCAAGTGTTTTTGGGGCAATTTGATATTTTAAGTACATCTGGTGGGACGCGGGAACCGATAACAAATGCATGACGCGCACCTGACCAAGTCAGGTTAGGTTAGATTAGATTAGGTTAGGTTTAATGATTATACTGTCACACAATAAAAGAATTGAACATAAAACACGTATTTTTTATTATTCTGCCGATAGGTGAAGGACATTATTTATAATGCCCGGTCAATATAATTATTTGAACAGTTATTATTCAAAATTAATTAATCACTTGGTTCACAACATATACATTGCTAAGAAAGTTATTTATAGAAAATTGAACAATGTTGACAAATGTGAATGTATACTCGTACGTACTACTTATCATATATTTATAAAAGATATATAAAAATAAAATATACACATTATTAAAAAAATATTTATGTACTTCTCTTATATATTTCATTTTCGTTATTGGCATACCGGAGCTCGATAATATCAAATAACGACGTCTAGTGGAACTAATCCAGTGGACGTCGGGACGCCTCCTTGGTACGGATTAGTTCCAGAGAAGCGAGCAGGATGCTACATATAATATTTTTAGCAGACGCAGCTCTCTAGTTTGTTTGTGCGCTGATTAATATATCAAACATTTCCAATACGGTAATATTTTAACCCGCCGCGTACTTACTTGGCTTACGAGGCTCGTTAGGGTAAATACAAATTACGGGCTTGTCAGGGTAAATCCGAATAATAGGCTCGTCAAAGGGGAACGTATAAACGGTAGATTGCACACACGACTTCGACTCGGAAAATTTGGCCACAAGCGACAAGTATTTGCGACGGATTTTGATAAAATGTGACTTAATTTAATTGTTTGTTTACTCGCGTAGTCATTTGAAACACTAGAAATATACACATTAATGATTTTTTTTACTTTTAATACATACACGCTACAACGTACCATTAAAAAAACAATCTACTTAAAAAAAATAAAAAGTGATATATAAAGATATATGAAAAGAGATATGAATACAAAACATTTAGCAAATGATATAAAGAATTAAAAAAATATGTATATACTCCCAACAGTATATGCCCTGGAGGAGGAATTTGGATCACGACTGTTGATAATTTCGATTGCATTACTTATCTGGGTAATATTTATTTATTTTAGGAATCTCAACAGTACAATGTATTATAAAGATACAATGTATTGAATAGTTGGTAAACCAATTACAGAGATCCACGCATAACATAAAAGAACAATGACAATAAAACCAAATAGAAAGAGTAATTAATAAAATATAGTAATCAAAGTGGCAAGAAAAAAGAAAATTTATGGGAAAAGTAAACTATATTACGTGAGATATAAGTAGAAGGAATATACGTTTTTTTAAATATTAGGAAAATTATTAGGAAAAATAATAAAAATATAAAGTAATCAAGAAAAGACCAGAGAAAACATTAAGGAAAAGATATTAATTACATCCAATCCACGTTAAAAAATCGTAACTAACAAATAAGCAATTTTTAGCTTTTCCAGTATTTCACAGTCCTGTCATACATTGAGTGGTAGTATTTACTCCCTTTCTTTTAACTCGTAGCGTCTGCTTGTCTACTTGTCTGATTATCTGACGAAAAAACTCTGGATCGATTTTTAACCCTTTTCCCGTGATCCAATCGAACTGAAACTTTGCAAGCAGGCTCGCGGCGACGATCAAGAAGATCTATCAAATTTTCGTTAATTTTTTTTATTAATTTCGGATTTTTAGAAATTTTAATGGTTTTTTCAAATTGGAATCATTACCAAAGTTTGATTACTAGCAACGGCGGCCCGATAACGTCGCGGAATATTTTCTAAATTTGAATTACTCCGTCGGTATACATAATACGAATTTCGAAAATCTAAATTGACTGACAAATGTTTTTAGAATTTAATCTTCAAAGCATGAAGTGTCTTATCAAAAGCTCTAAACATATGACATTTTAGAAATATATTAAATTACTGTAAGTTTAGTGTTATGATAAATGTTTTAATTCGTCTTTAATTGTTGTTATATTTTTTAAAGAAAGGGAGTATAATAAAAACTTGGTTTTTATGGGTTATTTTTTTTTAAATATACATTTTGTTTAATAGAACATAATAGAATCACAATACATAAAAATATTTAAAATATGCATCAAATTATAGGCGAAATGGTGTTTTTGGCTATTACTGCAGCAATCTAGTGGATGAACAATAAACTAATTGAGAGGTATAAAAGCAAAAACAGCGCTATCCAAAAAAAAATATTGTAATCATCGAGGATTACTAATTTAGAATGCACTGAATTCGAAATTGTATATAAATGTATATATGGCAAATAAATTTATAAGTGATATGAAGAAGGGATAGATACGTAAAATCTAGACTTTATTTCATCCTAAATTAAATTAAGAAACATTCTAAATTAGTAATCCTAGGTGATTGCATCCAAAACATTTTTTATTTTCTTGGATATTGCTGCCTTTGCTTTTGCCTTTGCCTTTGCACCCCACAATTAGAGCACAGAATAATAAATAATTAAACTTTTTTTTTGTTGCGAATAATTATCAAATCAATGTACGTTTTGTAGAGCCATGTCCATCCATTACTTTCAAGTTTGTATTTATTCGCCTTCAAATTCTAGTGCATGAATATTTAATAGAAAATATTATTTAGCTGATGTTTCAACAAGTTGTTCAGACAAGAATTATGATGAACTTGTCTAAGGTTGTGAGAGAAGGTAAATAAATTATTTTTTTTACATCGCCGTGTTCAACGTCTATCTAAAATTGACGTCCGCGCTTTAGACTTTCAAAAAGCTTTGCCGATTTCTCGGTTGGCTACTTTAGAAGTGTAGTATAAAAGGGATGCTGTATATAATTTTGAATTTCATTCCCTCAACTTCGAAATCGATTATATTATGTACAAGCGGGATGAGAAAGAGGCTGTCGAGACCCGGCTAATTACTTGAAAAAACATTTCGAAGAAAATGAAAAATACAAATAAACAATTAATCATACAAATACGTATGTATCATAATACTGACTAACGCCCTGGCAAAATATAATATATTCATTTTACTAAAAGTGATTGATACTGATACTGCGTTGTACCTTTACTAAATATAGGTACTCTTTATCAATTATTTTTCGTATTTCATTATATAGGTAGATTCCTGCTTTAATTACAAGTCGAAAATATTCCAGCAACCGTGACCTAATAATATCAACAGTTATGGAGATATGCGACATCAAAGTTTGGATTTTTTCTCAATATTTTCGACTTATTATACTATTATTTGTAAAACATTAATAACCTCGCAAGACTGTGTTCCTGTTTTAATTATGAGTCGAAAATGTTCAAAACAACTATGATCGAATAGTTAAGGAGATATGCGACATCTAAGTTTGCAATTTAAAAAATATTTCTAACTCATTTTTTGTAAAACGTTGTGATATCATTTCAGTAACTTGTATCGAATATGAAAACCGCATTCCCTTTAATGTACGGCAAATAAAATATGTAATAAAAACCTCTCAATCCCAATTGGAAAAAATCCAATCGGAACTTCTGCAGGGCATTGAAAGGAATGAATTTTTGGCAATCGACATAAGTTACTACAATGATAGTTCAACGTTAAGGTTAAAAATAAGTCAGAAATATTGAAAAAAATGCAAACTTTGATATTGCATAACTTCATAACTATTGATATTAGGCCATGGTTCCTTAAACATTTACGACTCATAATCAAGGCAGCAATCCACCTGTAAAGTATTGTGGACTGTGTCTGTTACACCCTGTATATTATTTCAAAATTTTCTCCTACTTTCTATTTTTGCATTGTTCAAATTCAGAATGATTCATTGTGAGGGAATTTTTTTGAGGGAAAAAAACTTTCAGAGTAGAAACATGACAAGTTTTCAATTTTTCTATAATATTAATTAAAAATTAAGGTAACTTCACTGCACAGGGTTTCTCGTAGCCAGTAGCAAAAACTTCGGGGAGTCTTCTTCATTTTTGAAATTCAATTTTGAAAAGAAAAAACTATTTAAAATAATAAAAATACTATTTATACTTTGAATGGAATTTTTGAGAGATAAGCGACATCAAAGTTTGCATTTCTTTTGATATTTCTTTAAATTCGCAACCTGACGCATAAAATATCGATATTTTGTTTTGCTGCATCGCATCGCTGTGGCTGTGTTAAGAAAAGCTGCCAAATTTTAGCTAATTACTAAGACGACTGAAGTTTTTGTAAATAAAGTCATTTTAATGTGGTTCGAATATGAACGTGAGTTGAACATCGTGCTATTATAAAGTTTTTTGTTAAAAAAAAAAATTAACATCAACGGAAATTTTTAATGAGATGAAATTTTTTTTGGGTGATCAGCGTTAAAACTTCCTTAACAAAAAAACTTTATCACAGAGTGATGTTAAATTTTTTTCCATTTTCAAAGCACTATGATGATATTTAAAAAGGTATTTTAATACGTGTATAATACCAGGAAATATCCTCTTAGCAATCCCGGAAGGAATGCGACCGGTGGTCGCCCTAGATTAAGCTGGGAGAAACAACAAAAAAATGGGTATGAAAACGGAACGGGCCTCGACTAGTTACTAATACGGAAGCATCACAAGACAAGGGAACATGGAAGCGTGTTGTCGAGACTTTGGGTCCCCAACCCTACTAGGAAAAGGGAATGAAGATGATGATAATGAGCAAGAAAAGAGTCAACCGTCACGAGAAATCTAATAATTATGAAACCGAAAAAATGGAAAAAAGTCAAAAATGTCATTAGTGCTACGCAGCACTCCTACTGCTCTCTCCAGTGCAAAGTATTAATCAAACATAATAATTTCGTTGTCTGTCTGTCCCCGTAACTTCGTGTAACGTCCGTAATTTCGTTCGAATTCACAGCGGGCCACTAAACCCGAACCGGCCGATTAAGGCATGTGGCTATGGCCTTTGGCATATGGCTTTTGGCGTTCTGCGGAGAGCCGCAGATCGCCAAAAAATGCTATTAATATATACTAGGGCTTAGCAAATACGCGAACCAGCGTTCCGTCATTTTTGACGGGTCACAGCTAGTAAAAGCAAAGATTTATCAAACAGCGAGTCAGCAAGTCCTCGGATGGCGCACACACAAACGCACGCACACATTTATTATTACTTCCTTTAATGTGACAGATAAGGTAGGGCCATCTGTATCTGTATCCAAGTTCTCGTATCCACCAGGACGTGTGCCCGCTGCGAGAATGCTCACTATTCAATTCACCAGCCCTAGTCTGGTTATTAAAATTAAGTTTAACATTTCCTTGTATTTAAATATTTTCCAAGTGTAATATATTTTTAAGATGCTTTGTGGTGCGACATGATTTTTAAATTTACACTAAAATGAAAATTGCAATACACACTCGTTATGTTATTTTATCACTAGTATAATTTCGAGAGAAGTCCATCGTAACGTTTAATTAATAAGCAACACGGTATCAATTATATGGTTGGCGAATTCCGAAAATTCATCCCAACTAGTCTTTCGATAGTCATATGTTAAAACTAATGCACTCGGTACCTCATAAAGGATTGATAATGAACAATTTGAAAATCTCCGAAATTCTAGAGAATTTAAATGATGAAATAGGAATATGAATACTCGTGAACAATCACATGCCATAACCCGTCCCCAATAATAGGTTTGTTTCCGTTAATGACTGCCTTAAAATTCCTGCGCACTATGAGACCCGCTCCTCCACCCGAATAGACTGACAGCATTCTGAATTTAGGTTAGTTATTACCTACACCAGATGATGAGAGGGACTGCTCCTCTCGAAATTAGTGTCAAAATAGCTCAATGGGTGTGTAGTGTATTACAAGATTGCATTCAATAAAATAAATCAAAATCATTTCTAACTGGTTTACATTTTTTTGGTAGATAAAACAAAAACCACGAAAATAAACTATTCAAAAACATTGTGAAACAGTTAACATTTTCAAGGTTACCGCGAAAAATTATGTATCAATGACCTGACCAAAAATTATATATTTGTTTTTGATGATACATGCATTCAATTACCCTCGAATTTTAGAGATTAGGCGGAAAAGGTCAGTATGTATTAGTTGGATGCCACCTCATACGAAATACAATAGACAACAAACGAAATTTCGAGAGCAAAGCTTCATTCATAGACACACTTTGTCCTATATACTTATTTTTACATTGACACTATTTTTCAATATTTACATACCTATTAGTTTCTTACTTTGGGAATGATAATTAATTAAAAATTTTTTCATAAAAAATCTGTTGCATAGGAAATTTCGTTAATTTTTCCTTGCGCTGATATTATGAAATAGTTCAGAATATAATAAAATAAATTAGATTGATTAATTAGAAAGATAAACATAAAAAATCTATGAATCGAAAAAATATTTTAAAAGTAAACAACACCTTTGTTTTTGGGATTCATTGCAAAATATAAAGTTGATAGCTATTTGAAAATGGAATGATACTCGTATCACGTATTAAACACTATGTACTTACGTCTCAAATTTATCATAATTTTAAATGATTAATATAGCGAAATCGGTAATCGCAGTTTCTCGGATTGGAAAAGTTTTAGTTTCGCATCCCAATGGTAAATGGTAACCAAATATTTGTGCATTTGAAAGACTTTAAATTTATTATTATTTCTAATTGATTATTCTAATTTGTTTGAAATATAATAGAAATATGCTATAAAATGGCATTTTAAAATCAAATGTGTTTTCTTTTTAAAAAATAGGTATATGACGGTATTCTGAACTAAGCAATATCGCTATTTCTATATCTTGATAGTTATTATATAACATTGTATTGCCGCCAATTTATTCATAATTGTGAATAATTTAACGTTTGTTTACTTTTTGATCGATCGAATTCATTAACCACTCAAACTTAAAATGTCAAAATTGGCGGCATTACAATGTTATACATAACTGTCAAGATACAGAAATGAGGTTCAGAATGCGGCCAAAAGTATTATTTAAAGAAGTAAGTTTTCTCGTCACATGAAAATTAAGTATCGCAATGGTAAGAACGTAAGAGCCTTAGGGAGACAGCCAGGGTCTTAAATCAAGTAGCTATCATCTTGTATTTGAGAACGTACAGATGAAGTTCACAAAACAGAAGTTCCAGTTGGTGTAACGAGAAGTGATCTCTTGAAAGTTGTTGGATTACGCAACACCCAGAGGAAAGCCGCCTCACTAATTTGAATTCAGCGTTAGAAATTAATGGGTGCGAGAAAACGCGGCGTGCAAGGGGAATTCTAATTTTCCTTTTCCGCTAAAAGGGAAAAATGCGTGTGTGGCCACCCGCCGAGGGCGAGAACTAGGCCACGCGTGCACTCTGCGGGGGTAGGGCGCATCTCCCACAGCTCGGGGGATGAAGGAGCAATTAGGGAGGCTGGAAACGCCGAGGGAGGCTGTGTTACGCAGAAAGTAATGTAACGGATAAAGAAACCAGAGAGCTAAACCCGAAAAGTTAAGAAACAGTAGTGTATCGTGATAACAAAAGTTACAAAGTAAAAACTATGATTATACGCGTTGATTACTTAGGCCGTATACCGGTCTCCATACCACCGTATCCTTGACAGAACAAACACTTGCCAAACCATCGAATAATTATATTATAAATAATCATAATAATTAACAACGGTCTAGAATTAACATAAAGCCCTTCTCTCACTTGGCCATAAACTTCCCAAAATAGTAAAAAAAAAACAACAATTAAACCAATTTAAAAAATGAACAAAACAGGTGTTTAAAAAATGAATTCTTCTTATACATATACATTTGGGTTGGTTTTATTAACTAAGATAAAATAGTTGAGAAGTAAATTAATTGAGATATTTACATATTCTGTACCGCGCTATAAGTGAGTTTTGAGAGCGAAGGTTTAATTTCTTTATCTCCAATCTCATCGCATATTCGAGATGAATTGAATAAATGGTTGACGGACGTATAATCGGACACAGAAATTCAATCAAACCAATATTTATTATGTATATTTTTTACGATCGGATTCAGATTAATCAACGATGTTCCACATTCGGAATTATTCTGAAAGTTTCATATTGAATTTACATAATATTTTCATATTTATAAAGACGGATGTAATTACATTTTATTTATGTGGGGTATAAAAGCAAAGGCAGCGATATAAAAATAAATTAATTGCAGTCGTAGAGGATTACTACTTTATGATATACTGAATTATGGATTTTATAGGAAACATAGCCTATACATTAATAGGAAACATGATAGATACGTAAAATATAGAATTCGGTACATTTTAAATAAATAATCCTCGGTGACTGCATTCAAAACATTTTTTTGGATATCGCTGCTTTTGCTTTTGTACTCCACATATGTGGATATTATAAAAATATTTTACTGTAGTGTATAAATACGCAAAGCAAATTGTTAAGATTACAAAAACGTTTGTTCTCATAAACTATACACAAACTGCTTGCCATTCCAATTTATGACCTCAATTTTATTATTTCACGAAAGTGCTAAGAAAATATACACACTTGTTTAAATAGAAATACTAAAATGCAACGAAGTTTTACGATATTCACGAAAATATTGTGAAATATGACATATTATACCAGCTGTAGGTACACGGCAAATAATTTTAATAACATTATCAAGACAATTCAGTAATGTATTTATTTTAAGGCAGGACTCCACTTAGGACGCTCGAAAAAAGGCTATTTCTATGATTTTTTAATAAGATTACGAATAAAGATATCGATGTAGGGTTTATTAGGCTTAATAAATACGCTCTTGAAATACTAAAAAAATATATTATATATTGTATTCACTTTTAACATACAAAAGCATCGTATGAATATAACGCCTCGGATTAGTAGGTGGGTCTGCGCTGGTGTTGAAATTTCAAAAATAGGCCATTTAAAACAGAAATTTTTTGAATTTTAAGGTTCAATATATTACTAGCAACCGACTGAACCAGAATTTTAAATGTACATGCAAAAATAACAAAATGGCGGCGAAAAAAAAAAAGAAAAAAATTGCATGTTTTTTCACTGCTTTTTAAAAAATAGTTTTTAAATAATTCTAGTTCAATCGGTTGCCAGTGATATATTTTTATATATAAAATTAAAAAAAACTGTTTTAGGTGGTTGAAATTTCAACACCAGCGCTGGCCCATCTCTAATCGAGGCGTTGTATTCAAATGATGTTTTTGTATATTAAAAGTGCATAAAAGTTATAATTAATTTTTTTAAATGTTTTTCAAGAGTGTATTTATTAAGCCTAATAAAACCTTACATCAAAATCTTTATTCATAATCTCATAAAAATAGCCTTTTCTTCCAGCGCCCAAAGTAGAATCCTGCCTTGATCAAATGACTGGACTTGTAATCGTTTTATTAATAATAATTAAAATAAATAAATGTATTTTTAGATTTATGGGTACTTATTCATAATTTAATTATTGCACACATAAAATCAAGACATGTTTCAGCATAGTTATCCGAACTGTGCAAAATAATCCATGACTCGACAAAAGGTCCACGGATACTTGCTTCAACGACAAAGTTCCACAACAAAAGCTCCAAGCGACGAAAAATCCAATTGGTCAAAATGTGTAGGGAAAATTACAATTTTAATACTTGCAACCTTATCAAATTTGGAAATCAGGTCACTCAAGTGTACAGGGAGACATACTTGTATATTATCCTCAAAAATAATCATTTCGCTGTCCGCCCGTAACTTCATAGAATCCAATTTATCTGATCTCATTCCGTTTCAATTGTTATTAAATAAAATGAAAACATTGATTTATTAATAAAATACTCTGAATTAGATTTATTTTAATATTTCAGTTTAATGAAAATTAACACTAATAAATTAATAATAATTAAAACTGATAAAGCTATGTATATCGCATAATATGTCATTGGTCATCATTAATCAAAATATATAATTCTCTGTGTAACAATGTCCGTCACTAACGATACTAGATGGCACAAATAATTATGTGTATGAAATGAGGTACCAAAAAAGTATAATTCTTAACGTAACAACGTCCGTCACTAACGTTAGAAGAAGGCTAAAATAATAATGAGGTATAATATAATGAGATATAATAAGTAAAAAAACATAATTATATATTTAATAATGCCCATCACTAACGTTATCAAGACTCTACGCTGTTCTAGATAGCGCTGTTTGCACAGCCTCAACTGCCGGTCGAAATATATAATAAACTAAGTCATTTTTGGCGGGTTATAGCATGTCTATAAATAAAGCGTTTTAACGTAATGCGTTTTCAAAAAAGTGTAATAAGTGTTTCAATACTCGCCTCCCAATCAATTTGATTTCATTTTCGAGATACACGTCACTTAACTATACCGTAATACTTTTCCTTGGAAAAAATCTGAGTACTGCCAACTTCTTCAGTTATGCCGGATTATGAGTTATGTTTACAGTTTTCTTTAAATATTTCAACTTTGACCTCTACTCGAAATCAACGCTGACAAAATAAAAGCTAAACATGAACTTTATCTAGAGTATCCAAGAAGAGTTGTTAATAAATAAAAAAATCAAACAAATTTAAAAAATAGTAAAGCAATGCGTAGAATATTGAAATAGAAGAACAAAACTTTTCAATGACCTAAAATTAGAATCATAAATCAGCGAATAAAATACAATATTTTGGTACAAATATTTTGAATTAGGCATGGATTATTGCCCAAATACTTTAATAACAGCATGAAATTCAATAAGAATTTTCATTCATACAATACAAGAGGCGGCGACAATATAAGACTTCAGGAGAAAAACAAAAACACTTCACAAAATTATTTGATGAACAAAGGATTTAAAATCTTCGACAGTCTATCGAAAACAATATAAAGTACAGTGAAAGTAATATAAAGGAGTTTAAACTGGAGTGCAAAAAGTATTCTATGAAAAACTTTTAAATGACGTATAATTGAGTTCGCTGTTTTCCTTCAGTAAGTACATATGGTACCCATTTTACGAGCTTCTTTATTCTCCTAATTTAACGCAATTGAAGCGATATCGTCAATTATATTGAAGGCTGTTGCTAACTCTGACGTGGTTTGTGCTGAATCCACTTCTAATATGGCTTTCAATTCGTCATTATCGACGTAGTCTCCGGGGGGCGCGTTGTTGTGGTCGAAATTTCTAGGACAGAAACGATCAAACCAAAAACGCACCGTGCGTTCATTTAGTACCTGGTCCACACATTATTTTGATACTGCGCGCCGTCTGTGCAGCATTAGTGCCACGACGGAACTTACATTTGAAAACAACGCGAAATTTCAATCTCCCTATGGCCGCACACAAACGGCGGGAAAGCAAATTGATAACCGATTTTGACAAATGATCGTCTTAGCTTTAATATGACATTAATTTAAATTTGGAATTCCGAGTCAAATGCAAGATAATAATATAAAATGTGGAACTAATGAACAGTGAAATAAATAAATATTTTGATCGGGAAATACTCTTTAGCACCCCTCCCTCAGCGTCGGCGTGAATATCTGAATGGTGTAAATGTAACGAGCCGCCATCGCCAGTTGCAGACTGCCAGGCCCGGATTACCGCTCGAGTGACAGCGGGGCCCGAGCCTCAATTCCACATTTAATTCTTCCTCTATTTTTGTATTAATTACGGAAGGGGATGCGCGGAGCTCGACTAATAATTATTAACGAGTGGCGGGGGGTGGGAGTGTCGTCGGGAGGCGGGGGGGATGATAAAAATCTGAGTTGGCTGGTGAATAAATAACTCCTATCGCAAGTGTAAATGAAATATTCCGCGGCTCACCGTTGCGGGCCGCCGTGCAATTATTGCAGTGGCGTGCCGCGGACCGCGCCAATTAACCCCCATCCCCATCCCCACCGAGGGGTGAATACTTAACGCAGTCGTGTGACGCAATTTTTTATTTACGTATTTAATTCGAGTGACTGCTCGCTTGCTGCGGGACTAGGCAAATGGCTATATTCCGATAACGACGAAATTACGCTATAAATATCATCGTCACCAGGACACATATCTTATACAGTGTCTCTTAGCTAATAGCATAAACTTCAGGGAAGTTTTCTGCGTTCAATTTTGAATACAAAATATTATTTACACTTAGGGTGAAATGTCGAAGTACGGGGCTAATTTAATTTAGTATTGAACATATTTAGCGAGCGATATTTATACAAATAATTTTGTTATGAAGTGATGTCATAGTGCTGGAGTCTCAAGATATCATTCGACCGGATAGCCCAGCCCCCCCAAGTAATTTATTTTTAATATTTACTGCAAAAACTTGGTTTTAAGAAATAAACTCAAGCGGTAAATGAAAATTAATTAAGAATTTGATTCAGAATATTTTGATTGTGTTCAAATTTTTCAAGAACACAATCAAATCTCATTATCAATAGCGACATCTGTAATGGATTATGGGAATGACAAAGTTTTCGACTGCAGGTCGCGGTAGTAAAAATACAACTCACATACGAAACAAGGCGTGCAAGTTAAACATATAAACAATTTCCAAAAAAATTTTATAGATGTGGTAGTCTAGCATGAGTGGAATTGTGAACGTTACATTCTGTAAACTCATCACTTAAACCAGCCGTAAGATAGGTCGTAAGCCCTATGATCACCCAAAAAGACTTCCAATCTACTTTCCCATATAAAATATAACTTCGTCTCTATGAGAAATCTAGGTAAACTATATCTTGATAAATTTTATGAATCATGAATTAATTAATTTAAGACATTTAAAAATTCAAAACTTTTGAAAAATTGTAAAGGCGAATTTATACGAATAACTACTCTGGTATATCATTTGATTAATTTTAAATCATATAATAACGGATCTAAAAGATGTAAACTATCATAAATTATCATAAAAAATATCCTAAATAATCATCAGAAAAAAAGTCTTAGTACAAATAGCATAATAACAACAGCGGTATTTTAAATTATTTTTCAGTAAAATAATATTTTTACGTATCATTTTTAAGCATGCCTCTGACGTGGGTACACACACGTCACAGCAATAGAGATAATATTGACCAATAACTTTACATGTTTAAACAAAAACAGTAAATCGATTAAACGTCTCGCTTGTTTGCCTTGCTCGATCGTACACACTACAACTAGTTTAAACTACAACTATTGACACATTCCTTTCGCGTAAACCAACATTTGATGTTTGTGCTAAGGAAATATGCCGAAATTAAATGAAACTGCTGCAAACTCGTGTATTCGCTGGTACATCGTGGTGGGAAGGATATGAAGAGCAAAAAATTAGTCGAAAGGAATAAATTATTGTCGTTGTCCCACGTGTAATTGGGAACACTATAATATCGCACCCCTAGTCTTAGATCATGACGAGTCATAAATGTACATTTTTGAGTTGTTTTTTTGGGTCACAATCCTAGGATTGTTCTGCACTAAGCACTCGACCTCTCAACTGCTCTCTGTCACTTGTCAGCCTCTTCTCTACGATTATTTATTGCTTTCAATAATTCCCTCGACGATGGTAAAAAGCAGGCCTGCTCCAATCCAATTCGCTCGTTGTTGGGCGATTCTGTTCAGGAGTCGCCTCTTTTCGCCCACCCTGCTCAACACCTCGTCGTTTTGGATATTATGTTCTAGCCAATGGATCCTCGATATTCATTTCAAGTGTTTCATTTGTGTATCACCGCCAAGATCCCGTGACAATATATGTTTTAAAATAAACCATCTTCAATCAAATGCCAATATTTCTATATTTATGATGGCAATGTTTGTTGCAACACTATAAAACCTGAGAACGTCACTATTGATGAAATCCTCTGTGTCATATAATAGCAATGAAAACAAGATTGTCAAGATAATATATCGGCAATATTAGTCGGCGGAACAGGTAGTCTTTATTTACGACAATGTCATTTACGTCGATTCACAAAAATTTCTTTTTGTGTAATGAAGAACCTCTAAATAGAGAACGTCACTGTTGAACTGTGTGAGATTGAGAACGATTAGGAATGAAATGCGAAGGTAAAAAGGAATACTCGCATCTATTGGACCAAATTTTGAACTTCTCAAAGGAAATAAGAGTAGTTTGTATATATGTAGGCGGTACAGTGGGTACTTTTTCAAAAAGAACAACGAGGTCCGAAACAGGGATCTTCAAAATAAAAATAATACCTGTTTGAAATGTATATTTTTTGTATTCAATTTTTTGGCATTGAGAATATAACCAGGTTTTTGGTGATGTGGGGTTTAACTTTTTACCTCCCATTATAATTGGGTTCATTTACGCCGGTTCCTTCGGGAACGGAATTGCGGCGCAAACCGAAGACTACCTTTATTATTTTAGAATACGTACGAATATTATTTATACATTAGAACTACAGCAAGCGAGAGCTTATATTACGGTGTGCGCATTTTCACCAAATCGCTCGAGTAGCCGTATAAAGCTTGTGTAACTACGGCGTTTAATAATGGAGTCGCCAATTAAAAATATGTAACAACACTGCTAACGGACGGCGGTGCTTGGATAGGATAGTTTAAGTAAACAATCGCCGAAGATTCATCCGTTATAAACGTAACGTTCGCCGCTTCTGAACCGGACGCGAAAGTTCCAAGGCGGGATCCAATTAAATTTGACCGAAAGGACGAGCCGGAAGGTAGGAAGGGACCGCCGCAATTGCGGAAATATTGAACCAGGGAGCCCGGGGCTAGCTGGACCGCGGGACTCGCGGGAGTTCGTATCAAGGGCCAACTAACACGTTCTTCGCAGTCATAAATTATTTTATAGTTATAAAACATCATGTTCATTAAAATAAAAATAACAGACGGCCGCGGAAGACTTCAATAGGATAAAAAAAAATTCTCGATTAGATGGGTTAATCGTGTTAATCTGATGGATGAGGAAATGTAAAGATGTAACAGAGCTAGGCCCAATAATATACAGGTAGATTCCTGCCAAAATGTTCAAGCAAAATTTTCCAATAAGATAATAATTTAAAATGTACCTTTTTGGATTACACCACCTCATCTGGGCGTTTTCAAAAAAGACATGCCGTTTGCTTATTATGAAATTTTAACTTTCGATTAACGATTAAACGATTTTATTTGGGAAAAAATAAAAATTATTTTTAATCTGATTTCATTTCCACAATTTTTTTCCGTACGGCTACATCATAGACATTATTTAACATGGAAATAATTATTTTTTTCATTTAATTCGTAACACTTGCGACATGATTATTTCCATCAGCTGCACACCTCACGGAGAGGTTTCACGGATAAGTTACTTTGCGGGACAGCACTCCGTTTTTAAATTTTCAACATGATTGATGAAAAATACTAACAAATGTAGGCCGCAAACAATGACAATAAAACGAATTTTGTATGTGCATTAATTATGAAAAAAAAAAAAAAATTTCAATGTGTTTTTTGATACCTTTACGAAATCATCAAATTTCTACGTAAATTTCATACTCCCAGGTTGGTGTGATCCTTAACGCGACTATTCAATACTATCGACAAATAAATTGCAGATAATTCTTCTCCACACGAACGTTACTAAACATCGCGGATATCGATTTTTTAAAACATATCGTCGTGATCCGCCAACCTTCAAACCCACAAACATTAATAATTCAAGTAAAGATTGCGACTAATATATATAATACGCCAAGGCACAAACAATAAAATGAAAAGCTTGGGAGGGATTCTATCTATATTTGACATAATATTGACGGGGAAGGGGGAGGGGGGGTGGGGGAGGCGTCACTAGCAAGGCAAAATATATATTTTCACATAACACATAACACGTCGAGGTTCTCCCTGTAAGGTTTGATTTTACATCAGTGAAATAAATAATGTATGTAGAATTTTAAATACACATCCGTTTCCGGCATAAATTATAATTTAAACTTGTGTGAAACTGCTCTAAATTTGATCCAGGCCGGGGATGGTTGTCATGCCCAGAGAATGGTGTAGGGGAGGGTGGGGTTACTATATTTTCATCAGGGTAGTAAAGAGTGACTGAAAATTTATGCACTGGGAGATGTAGTTGCCAAAATACGCCTATGTTTTGCGCAGGATCCTAAAGAGTAGATATGCAAAAATTGGAATGGATGGAATTCAATGATAATAATAATAATATAAAACATGTGGGGTTAGGGTGGCCAGAATGATGTAGGAGGGTGTCTCGATCAAATATTGCCTTTAATTGTCGGCAGGGGAAATAGAAAAAAAATGCAAAATTTGATATTGCATAACTCCATGATGTCATGGTTGCTTGAATATTTTCGACTCATAATCAAGGCAGAAATCCACCTGTAAGGCTTTGTGGACTAGCTCTATTACACCTGTATAATAATTGTTGTTTAACAGACTTCGCCAGGATTGCCCCGAACAAACGGTTGGTCCCGCGACGCATTATCAAGAATTTACCGTAATTACATTGTTTTTTATGTAAATGTACAAATATAATAATGTTTGTCATTGGCAAATAAACAGACAACATGAAAAAAAATTGTGTTTGTTTATCGTGATAATTTTTTTTAAAATTTTTAAGTCCAAAAAAGATTTTTTTGTATCCACACATTTTTGGATTGATCTCCGAGGAAGTCCAGTATTTTGATTTCGGATCGGGGCGAGTAAATATAATTAAAAATAATCGTAATTTTATCTTGTTATCCTGAGGCAAAAAATATGTTTCGCTGATAACGAGTTGCCTTGTTTTGAAAACGTAAACATTTCCAACGAAAAGAGATACATATATTTACCTATTCTCCTGTTAAGTTAACGAATATTATATGATATTATATTATATACAGAGTTATTTGGAAAACATTAATAACCTCGCAGAACCTCGCAGCCTTGATTATGAGTCGAGAATGTTCAGGAAGCCATAACCTAATCAATGGATTTGGAGTTATTCAATATCAATTTTTTTTTCCCCAATATTTCCGACTTATTTTTTACAAAACGTTGAATTATTATTTCGGTAACTTATATCTATTGCGAAAAACTCATTCGTTTCAATACATTAAATAAAATGATAAACATCCTGCAGAAATTTCAATTAGAATTTGAAGGTTATTATTATTTTATTTGATGTAATAAAGGGTGAATTTTACATATTCGATATAAGTTACTGTAACGATAGTCCAACGTTTTACAAAAAATAAGAAATATTTAAAAAAATGCAAACTTAGATGTCGCATATCTCCATAACTATTCATATTAGATCATAGTTGTTTGAAAATTTTCGACTCATAATTAAAACAGGTGTACAGTCCAGCGAGGTTATTAATGTTTTCCAAATAACCCTGTATATTGTGGCGTGCCGTGCATTCAAGCAAAAAAGCTGTGCATTAGTAAAGATTCTAGGAAACCAATATTAATTAAATAATCCTTACCTTAAGAAAAAGTTGATTTAAAATTCTAGCCTAAATTCATCCTACAGGTAGAAGCTTTATTTTTGATGTTTCTGTTTAACGTGATGTATCTGTTTATTTCCGATTTAAAATTCTAGCCGTAATTCGTCCTACGGATAGAAATTTTATTTCCGACTTTTCTGTACCTACTTCATGTCAATTCTTAATTTATCTCACTTGTTTGCGCCCAACAAATTTGTTCCATAGATCTAGTCAAGTCGAGAAAAAACTCGTCCTGAACCGTGTATTTTTACTATTATAATAGACAAGTATTTTTTCATGGATTAGCCAATAGCGCGTTTCTTCGAAAGGTCCTATGCCAGGTGAGAACGTCATTGCAGAAATTATATTTTTTACAAATTCCACCCAAAACTTTTTGTGTGAATTCTATTTGTCATTTCTATGGTGAATGTAAATACCATTTGTCATATCCAATGGTCATATCATAATGATTATTTACGACGACATTGCCATCGATGATATCATAAAATGTTTGATTTATTTTTGTGAAAAGAAACGTATATCTGAAATTAGTATTATTCCCGATTTAACTATTCATAAATCGTCTTCGAAATATATTGAAAATTTTTGCCGTATTACCTATATATAAAATATTTATTTATTTAGGAAATCTTGTTTATAATACTTCTTTTATAGTGCAGTTATTTTTGTGGATTAAATACTCAAAATAGTTCATTATATACAGTTTTAAAAAAAATAAAAAATGTATATACCCTTAAAGATATATGCGTATATATATATTTTTTAAATATATGTTTATAGTCGGTCACAGCATAACCAAGTTTATACCCACCGCACGCCACTGGAATACACCAACATCAAAATACATCTTTTCAGGTGATTCCATCTAGCTGGGAATAAAATAAGTAGTGTAGATAGTAGAGACGAGATACGAGCATCGAGCCCTACATCTTCGTAGCAAACATCGCGATAAATTAAGTCACCCCCCCGGCCACAAGCAACCCCGCTGTGTTATCAGCTATCGGTGCGGGCGCCACCGCCACCTACATTGATAACAGGCCAGCGAGCGCAGATATTGTCCACCGTGCACTGTTGCTAGCCCAGTCGTAAAAACTGTAGAAAACTATAAACGTAAAAAAAACAAATCTACAGTTTTTGTTTGTTTCGATTAGGTTACAAACAGGGATAGTGGGTCATTCTCTTTTTATTGTCTTGTTTGGTACAAAATCCCAACAATAATAAACAACTGTCACAATGTAATTGTATTTTTTATTATTTATTAAATACAATTAAAACCTCATCTCTTTATAGTTTCTAAAACTTTTGAGATCGTATTATGAGAAGGTATCATCAAACCTGTATTATTAAACAAAACAAAAATTAAATATCACTACGTCACGAAAATTGACATGGACAGTTTAACTACAACAAAAAAGAGAATGACTCAATAACGATCTTGCAAAAATAATCGATTTTGACAAGATAAATTCTTGCATCTGCTACCTTGAAATTGTGCATGTGTTTCAAAATTTAAAAAGACGATTTAAATTGATTTATGTTAAATAGGAAACCAAATTTTTAATTTCTTTAAATATACATGTGTATAATAAAAATGTGTGCTCTAAGGTAAAAAAGAAACTGTAGATTTGGGAGATTAAACTAAAAACTGAGATGACTTACAGATGGTTACGGTGCCACCGTGTAACATTACAACACATACACAAGAAATGTATACGTCGCACGATAAAAGCTGACACAAACACAGCACTCACACACACGCACATCTTGTATGATGGAATTAGAGTTTAAAAAAAAGGTAAAATTAATAAATTATTAATTTTAATTCATCAAGAACTTTGTATTAACCAATTGGAGTAAGATTACGTATACCGGTTTCGATACCATTGTATCACATACATTTGATACAATGGTATCGGAACCGGTAGACGTAAAGTTACTTCAAATGGTCAATACAAAGTTCTTAATTATATTTAAATTAATAATTATGTCCAAATACACAGTTAACGCTATAAACATCAAAAAAATTAATTAACTGGCCGTAAATCGTCAAAAATGACGGAAAATTGGTTCGCGTCTTTGCTAAGGCCTAGTATATATTTATAGTAACTTTTTGGCGGTCCACGGAGAGGCCGCCGTAGCAACATTCGTAAAGCGGTCGGTTCGGTTTGCTGGCCCGGGGTTCAAGCCATCTCCGGCCATTTAATTTGGTTTTTGTTTCATCAAGTTACGGCGGACAGACAACGAAATTATTATGTTATTAATTATTATTATTTCCCATCATTTTTCACGGTTTGACCGGTATGTATATGTTTATATTTTGAGTATAGTATTACAAAACTTACCGCATTGTTTTATGTTTGGCTTTTAGAGAAGAATTTATTTAACTTGTGATAACGATAAAGATAAATTTTATTATTTGTTTGTTCGCGATATTATTTTACGACAATATTGTTTCAGTTTCCTGAAACTTTTGAAACTTTGGAAATCCAAATATAAATACTATATAATGATTTTTTGTGTGTAGGTACATACTCACAAAAGAGTTGTCATCATTATCCCTGTCAGTCGGTCACTATGGAGAATCCTCAGGCTGGGAAATAATATACGTGCATAAAACATACACGAGAACACGGCAAGGTATTCAAGACTATAGATGTGTTCAATGTTTACCTACTGTTATTTCTGTCGAAAGGTTTCGCGAATTATGAAAACGAAAACGGGTCGTCGACCGATTTAATATACAAAATACTTAAATAAGCCAAAGGACGAAATAAAAAAGGACGTGGCAAATGCACGCAATAAAATATATATTAAAGGGAGGAGTGCAACCCCCCCGGATTTCCTCGACAGTAGCGACTCTTTAAATAGTGCGCTGACGGAGTAGTTCCGGTCGGCGGTGAATAGAGTAGTGACCGCCAATATGAGCGCCGACCTCCGGAGGTGGCACTATAAGAAAAATGATGTAATTGAAATTATAAAAGACTAACGGTTAGCGAGAATTCAGTTAACCGAAACTCAATAATAAGCGTGCTCAAGAAAAGTGATACTGTTTCCTACTTTAAGCGGCTGATTCATCATTTAACGCGACATATTTAACGAGGTTTTTGTAAAACGAACACATGCGACATACATACTAGTGCATATGCATATATGTAGGGTATAGAAGCAAAGGCAGCAATATCCAAAAAAAAATTGGGTCCAGTCATTGAAGATTACTAATTTATAATGTACTGAATTCAAAATTTTATAGGAAACATGATTTTGGAAGGGATAGATAAATAAAATCTGGAATTCAGTACATTTAGAATTTGCGTTCAAACTTTTTTCTAATTTTTTATATATTGCTACCGTTGCCTTTATACCCTATATATGGCGCCCATCACGTTGACGCGTCCAAAATGCACTCCGTCGTCTTAGCACGACCAATCAACGTAACCACAAGCAGGACTAACGAAGCGGCGTAGTTCGGCGCTTAAGCTGTTTCTCCACTCCTCCATTCATTAAAGCGCGTTTAGCTTTGTAACCTTAACTAACTTGTAACTTTATATTTGAATCACAACCTGTAAATCTCGCATCCGCAATAAACCTGTGAATACACCATCATGAGTGCTTATTTTTGTTACCTTGTGCCTTGCTTGCCACACATTAAACCACACACAGACCGCTACATCGCGACAGTACAAGCAATTCCGGAAGATTCCGTTGGTAGAGTCGAACTTCTTCCTTACACTTGGTTACAAATTAGTGACAATCACCATGAAGTTAACCATACGAAAGACGAAATGCTTCTTAGCTAAATGCTTGAGAAGATAGACTGGGCTCGCACGGCAAACCAGAGTACGAAGCTCTTCCCGAATCATAACAATGAATTAATTCTAGTCTTAAATTAGTACATACCTACGCACGTTTCTCCCTTATTCTGCTTTTTAATTGCTAATCTTCAAATCTTCCCCTTCCGCGACAGAGGGTTAAGCCCATTGAAGTTAGCATCGAGCGATGCCGAAATATTATCAATAATAATGATCAGTTTATTAATATTTACGATGAAAATGTAACATAATTATATTCTGCTTAATTAAATACGGCATTCACCTATCAATACAGAATCGGATAGACAGATAGAGAAGCAAACATCAGTCGGCGCTTCAAGTGATATACGACGTTGGGAAGTCACCGCTGAGACAATATTATGCACCAGCAAACACCAAGCATCTGTGTCAATTCCTTTGCTAAGTAGCGGCCGCATCGTTGGCCGGTGTTTCCGTAAAACCTATTTATATTTTTTTAATGTTGAAATTTTTTTTCATCAAAAAGGGAAGTGATACCACACTACTTAACCAATTAACGCAAATCTAATCAAACCATTCTTACATACGGATTATAATTCCATAAATTATTGTTATTAGCCTGGTTTTAACAAAACGTACAAACGGCTTATGTCTCGGATAATTATCAACCAATGTGACTTGGTTGATAGATAACAAATATTCGAGTTCTCGTCAACTGCAAATTCTGTCTCATTAAATGGATAAACTTTGATAAACATATAATAATAAATAGTAATTTATTGTTGAGTAAATAATCTACATATAAAAATGACAACTTCGATTTGATAATAATGTTACTTTGGTGTTTTAAACATGTGCTATGAATATAGGACTAACGTGGTGTTCTAGAACAAAACTCAAACCCTCGACCACTAAACCAATAAGCGAGCGACTTAACCGCTTGACAACAAGCTAATGAAATACAATACACATCAAACGAGGCAAATGAACATTAATAGATTTTAAAAACAAGCAACAAACATACTAAGCCGTACACAGACTTAAAAAAGACATCTGTTTACTATTTATTGTGAGTTATTTAACTGTAATTTCTTTTTACAATTTAAAATGGAACATTTCTAAATGTCGTGCAATTTATTTTCAAAGGATTCCCAGGTCTTTTATATTTTTCTGCTTTTAGGGCATTTAAAAAACAATGTAATTATATTATAATTGTATTAACTTTACAGAACTTTGTTCTCAAATTACAACTTCACAATAAGAATGTGTTTCCTTTAATGTATTAACTTTAATTAGTGTAAAATTATTATTTGATGATGGAATTAATGGAATGGTTACTCAAATATTCCTAGTAGGGCTTAGAGAGTAATCTACGCTCCGACGATACTGAGATAACGCAACACATTATTTAATTCTAATTTATTGTGAAGGGGTTTCATTGTTAGATCAGTCGATTGAGCCACAAGTAGGAATCCACGGAAATCAAACCAATTCACAAAATCGAATGGAAAAGAAATATAATTGAAGTTTATCAAAGGTAAATGCTTATTTCGTTTTATCCCTTATTTACCCGTAATAATCTCAAATTACGCGCTGACTTGGTAAGTTTTCAAAAAATGGAATAGAAAAACAAGCAGTAGAATTTCCAATTATTACGAGTTACGGTTTTAATTTTTTGAAGGCAGTACCGTAATTTACAATTGATTATTTTTACCACGTACGAGGAGGTACAAACGTATACCGTTCCCTCGGGATAACGAGGTATCGTCTGACATTCAGGCTAAATGAAGGTATTGAGCGTTAAAGCTTAAATATTTATTTTTCGATTCCTTTTGCGCGAGTTTGGTTCACCGCCGCGATATGAAATTTTCGCAAAAATGGTGATATATTATATTTACATAATACAATTTTATTTCCAGACAAATCCTGTCCTAAATAATATTTCGACTGGTATTAAAATATAACTTGTTATCTACTAATCTACTAGGAATTTTGACGAGATTAACACAGTTTTAAAGCGAAAATTACTTGTATTGTCAGAATTTTGTTATAAAATTTCAATTTTTACCAACATGAAGTATGTTGCTTTGTTGCTCCAAATTCAAGATAGTAAAGTAAAAAAACGTTATCAAAAAGTTTTCATCAACCATTCTAATTTCGAATGTCTGCCTATCCGTAAATCGCTGAATTTACAACAGTACGATGATTACTAGCCCTAATGAGGCCCGGGCGCCCGAGTGTGACATGTCAATCAGCGCGCGGCTCATGTTACACGCGAGGGTCGTTATTAATTATTAATGTATCCCGTGATTTTTCACAGGTTAACGGCAAGTTAATATAAAGCACACGCAGTCCACAAAGCCTCTTCTTTACACAAAATTCAAATTTCAAGGCGGATTGATAGCTTGATTCGATTGTGTTGAGTGAAAAACAATGTGGTAACTGAAATAATTTGCGTTTCGGTGTGTAATTAATCTATTGGAATGTATTGAAAAAGTGTACGGCCAATTCAACTAACAGGGTAGTATCACGTATTTTGTAAAATATATTATATTAAACGGAATAGTTTTTATTATATTTAACTTTTTCTTCACGTCCCTGAATCGAAAACATTGTGAAACCAAAAACTACAAAAGTGAACTATTAAAACACCCTTTATGTTTAACGCGTGAAAAACCATCCGAAACAAACCCTTACCCTTCCGAGGACCGGTTTAGCAGTTAGCAGCGGCCTGAAGGCTGAAAATAGTAAGTACTGAAAAATAAATCCGAAGGGGCAGTCGGTGCAAACAGGTGGCGAAGACGGGCATCGCGGACATCCTGTTTATTTATTTATTACATTTATTATAAAAATACACAAGCTGGATTAGAATATAAGTAGGTACGAGATGTTATAAATATTTTACCGTATAGCTAGACTGCAGCCTTTTTCGTTTATGATAATATTTTTTCAGATAATAAATATTTTTAGGGTAAAAATGTGATGCGCTCAATTTATACAGGGTTATTTGTAAAACATTAATAACCTCGCTATATTCCTGCCTTGACTATGAGTCGAAAATGCTCAAGCTATTATGACCTAATATCAATAGTTAAGGGGATATGCGACATCAAAGTTTGCATTTTTTTTTTGCAATATTTATGACTTATTTTTTGCAAAACGTTGGACTATCATTACAGTAACTCATATCGATTACGAAAAATTCATTCGTTTCAGTACAAGTTTAATAAAGTGATAAAAACTCTGAAAAAATTCCAATTGGAATGTTTTCCAATTGGAATTCGAGGGTTTTTATTTTTTTATTTGACTTGTATTAAAGGAAAGGAATTTTTCATATTCGATATAAGTTACTGTAGTGATAGTCCAATGTTTTACAAAAAATAAGTCAGAAATATTGAAAAAAAAAATGCAAACTTTGATGTCGCATATCTCCTTAGCTATTGATATTAGGTCATAATAGCTTGAACATTTTCGACTCATAATCAAGGCAGGAATATAGTCCTGCGAGGTTATTAATGTTTTACAAATAACCCTGTATACATACAAAATCTGTCGAAACATTGTCGAAACTGGTATGGACCAAGTTCCCCTGTTATGAGAATTGTTATGAGAGCTTACGAAATGCCCTTCAACATTAATATGCAGGATGTAACAGAGCCAGTCCACAATGAGGGAAGACCTACCGCTTACCCAGGACTCGTAAGCAAAACTCCTACATCGGTCCTTCCCATTCGCCGCCTGGTTGGCATTTTTTTATGCTCAAAGCAACCGTTGTTGTAAAAAACAAGTGGGCCGAACGACTGCCATCCAGAGGCGGAGAACAGAGCTAGTTCGCAATGCTTTACAGGTAGATTCTGACTAAGCTACTAGTTTAAAATGTTTAAACAACAATGTTCTAATGAATGGTCATTGAGATAAGCCACTTCGATGTTTGGATTTTTTTCAATATTCTGACATGTCTTCTGTTAATCGTTGGACTATTATAAAGGTAAGTAATATCGAATATTAAAAATTCATTCGCTCTTGTACAAGTCAAATAAAATTATTAAAAACTTACAAAAAGTATTTTTCAATTTTTTGCAAGGTGTCAATAACTTCATATGACTTGTATTGAAGCGAATGAATTTTTAATATTCTACGAGTTATTGTAATGGTAGCCCAAGGATTTTCAGAAAATAAATCAGATATCTCGAAAAAAAAGCTAATTTTTACTTCCTTTCTTTTAACTTGTGGCGTCTGCTTGCTTGCTTGACGAAAAAACTTTGGATCGATTTTTAACCCTTTTCCCGTGATCCAATCGAACTGAAACTTTGCAAGTAGACTCGTGGCGGCGATCAAGATCTATCAAATTTTCGTTGAATAAAATAAATAATTATAGTATAATTTTAAATTTTTCAAAATTTTAATGGTTTTTCATACAATTCAGTAAGTTGTATGGAGATTCCGACGCATATGGTAGACACGAAACCCGAAAATGAGAAAGGGAGTATTGTAAAAACTTGGTTTTTATGGATTACTTTTTACTTACTTTGCTTTCACTGCCTTTGCTTTTATACCCCACAAATGTGTTTTTTTAATATTGTCTTCTTATCTTTAAACCCAAGTAATCATCTACGTGAAATATGATCTGATACACTTCACTTTTTTATTATATTTTGTTTAACATCGTTCTCTTGTAACGATTATCTGTTTTATTTCTAAAAAATAATACTATAATATAATTCTGTAAGGAACGTGTTAAAACATCATGTACGTTAACACCAATGTTGCTATCGCGCCCTTTGGCACGTAGGTACACAAACATATCTATCTATGTACAAATATACTAAATCTACGTGGATTTGAAAGGAGTACGTGAAATGCATAGAGGTGTGATCAAAAAATGTGGTGAATAATTTAATTGCAAATAATGAAATAAGTTTATGACAAATTTGACTTTATCTCCTTCAAGGTACTCTCCTTGGCTGGTGACGCACTTATCCATGATTGGAAGCGTTTCTAGAAGGCTTCTTTCGGAAGGGCCTCTGTCGCGGCCTTCTTAATGTCGGGAATGGTGTCGAAAAATTGTCTATTTATCACGATTTTTATTTTTGGCAAGACCCAGAAGTTGCGTGGTGCCAAATCCGAGGAGTAAGGCGGATGTGGAGAGACAGGATTTTTTTTTGGCCAATAACTCAGAAGCGAGACGTGCCTCGGCGCGTTGTCGATTGTCAGTCCCATTTGCAAATTATCAGTTAAAAAATGCTTTGCACGGACCTGAACGAGATGTTCAGTCAATCGCCTGTTTGAGCGAAACATTTTTGAGACTTCGTGCGCGCTTTCCTCTGTTTCTGAAGTCGAAGGACGTCCCAACCTTTGCTCATCTTAAACAAATTCATTTCCGCGTTTAAATAACACTCACACCACTTGTAAACAGCCTTCATGGTCATCACATTACCGCCATATACTGATTTTAACATTTTATGAGTTCCTTTGGCACATTTTTTTTAAACAAAATATGCTTTGTTAGAAACCCATGATGCGCGACACACACCGTAAACGTGGCCTTACTCCCCGGGCTCTGGAAGCGGTCTGATGGGTCGCAACTTGTTCTCACTTTTCACTATTACATTAGGAACAAGCTACCGGGATCGCTACTTCACATCGATAAAGCGTCAGCAGTTGCTGCTTTAAAAATTCATTCACCGTATTTTTTGATCACACCTCGTAAATGTATCACATTTAAGTTATATTTTTAACATGGCCACATTGCTCGATTACGTTTTTAAACAACACGTAAAAAGCAGCTAACATAAATTGCATATAAAATGGCACACTGTATATTTCTAAGACAAGTTTGTTCTAATAAATCGGCAGCTTCGCATCTATATTAATCTAATTTTTTAAAATTCATTTACTATGTACATCCACAATTTTCTCGGCATCTTTAATTTTGTCATGAATTCACGACGGTGTGATCTAAGTGAATAATGTAATCGAATAATATTATCTATAATCTAGTGGTAGAATTTTTTGATACTTCGATTTGATTTCAAATTAACAAAATCAAACGAACTAAAACATTAAACAAGAATTAAACACCTACTTAGGTCAATAATGTTATTAAAAAACTGATCAAACATACGTTGACTTTTTATTTTTTACATTTTAATCATTTTTTTAACGTGAACTGTATATCATTTTAATATTGAAATATTAAAAATATATACAATATTTAAAATTGTAATAACTGAGTTAAAATTACAATAAAAATAAAAGTAAAGAGCAAAAAAAATAATTACAATTTTCTTATCATTAAGATATTTTATTTCATTAATTTATTATTTATTTTTAAAAAGTGTATTAATAAACACTTTTATTGATTTGTGATATTTTTTTCTGAATATTATTTACGATTCATTAAAGCATTATTTCATTTTTATTTATCATAAAAAGGGTATTACGTATTGTAAAAAAAACATATTAATTCATTCCTAAAATTGTATTTGTTTATTTTCGTTAGTCTGATTATTATTATATATTATTAAAAAGTGTACTGTATAATTATATCAAAATATTCATACGTTGTACTCAAATGTCACTCTAGGACCATCTATTAGGGTCATTAATGACCCGTTGACGGCCTATATATACATAAAAATAAAAAATGTACAGAGTTTTTTATACGCGCAACAGTTATGCCAAAAAATATTTTTTTTAAATTAGAATGTATTTTTCGATGCCTCAAGGCGGTTAATCCCTTAAATATCTCGAGTTTAACACAGCCTGAGTTAGAGCGAAAACAAAGCCTGTAAAACGGTTCGCATCGGGAAATGCGGCACTCCCAACGCGGACTCCCGCTCGGCACGAAGACACGGGACAAAAAATGTCCGCGGAGAGAAAGTGCGGTGGGTCAATGCGCCAGATTCCCGGCCGCTCCCGGTCCTCCCGACACAATGCCCCGCGCCGCGCCGCGAGATTATGCAGGCGAAAGCCCTCAGACGTTTTTTCCGTTTCATTCTCTTCGAGGGGGGCGAAAAATCTTCGTCAGTCATCACTTTTCCGGAAGGGGCGGCGGGCGCCGAGACCGTCTGAGAGGAAGAGCGCCCCGGAGTCGAAAGGTCAGCGGGCCGCGATCGCCAGACATCAAAGGACCGCGCAATTAGCGACTGCACCACCGCATCCACCTGACTCAATTATGCGACGTTTACGGATTTTCCCTCGTCACGGTGGATTACCGAAGGCGTACTCACCGCCGTAAAGAAGATCTAGAATAATAATTCTGAAAAAAAGAATTGTAAATGACAAGCTCCGTAATAATGAATAATTGATCATAAATCGATGTGGTTAAAAAGTGTTATTTGCTTTGTTACTTAATAGACCTATCGCGGTGTACCAAAATTTGTGATGTTCTATTTTTAATTAAAACTAGCTGTAACCCGTAAAAAGACGGAACATCGGTTCGCGTCTTTGCTAAGCCCTAGTTATATTTAAAGTATCTTTTTGGCGGTCTACGGATAGGCGGCCGTATCGTTAATCGGCCGGTCAGGGGTTCACGCCCCATCTTCCGCCGTTTTTTTAGCCGTGAATTCGAAAGAAATTACGGACGTTACACGACACAGTTACACAGACAGACGGACGGAAAAAACACCCAGGCTTGAGTAAATCGCATAGATTAATTGTGACTTCACCGGGAATCGAACCCGGAACCCTCGGTGTGAGAAGCCGGTGTCGTATCCACTGGGCTACTAGGGCCGCCTTTACTTTAATCCAACTTGATGCAACCGGGCCTTAGTGTTGTCTCCACTAGCAGACCTCGATCTAATAAAGGTGGCAGTGAACATCTTTTACATAATAGCACTCTGACACAATACTACAGCATAAATAACTAAAATGACTTTCGTTTTATGGAGAGTAGAAAGTTCCACGCTTTTAAAGGTCTGTGAAGAGTTTGCTGAAGGAACAAACATGCTCTATAACCCTAATAAAACAACAATGTTGGTTATAAAGTATGGTCAGGGCACAAGAAGTATTCCTCCAGTTACCCCGAACGGTGTGGTCCTGAAGGTGACCGAAAGAACAAAATACCTAGGACACATAATCACAATAACCCAATGGACCACGACGATATTGATAGGCAAAAACGAGCTCTCAGTGTAAAAGTGAACATGCTGTGTACAAGGTTTACTACTACCCTACTTTTATATGGAATGTGTGGGATTGCACGAACCTCCCCACATTCTGGAATAAAGTTATATTTATTTATTTATTTATTTTGAGCCTGAACTTAGTCTTCTCGCAATGGTTGATCGGTTCTACAACCCTTCCTGTAACTGAAGTAGTGTCTGACCTCGGAGATTGGCGTCTACTATTGAAATTGTCTAGGATACAAAGCTCTCGAAGTTGCAGAATTATTTTCTTATGATAAGGTCTATAAAAATACATGTTTATGCAGTATTTTTTGTAATTAATTAAAAAACGCTGATGTAGATTTGGTTACAGGTAAGGATTCTATAGGATTATATATATGATACATTATAGATATGTCATTTCTTAACAAGTACCTACATGATCTTCTTTTCTATCTCGAACAAACGTGTATCCGGACAAGTTGCATCTCAGTCACGGAGGAGTTTCGCGAAAATAGACATGGCTTTTTTTTAAAAATAATTTTCCAATCAAATAATAGTTCAATAAAGGGCAATAAAAATAATTAATCACCCCCTTGCAAAAATATCCCCAATCAATTTCTACCGAAATTTTATTCTCGCAGGGTGATGTAACCCCTTAATATTATGTATATGTCGTGGACCAAGTGTTTAATAGGACATTATTTATAATGCTCAGACAGTATTAAAAATGACAACCCAAATCGGGCCATGTGATAAACAATTATTAAAACTGAATTATTTATTACACTGTCCGGGCAGTATGAATATTGGCAAGTGTTTGTTGGGCAATTCGATATTTTAAATACATCTGGCGGGACGCCATAACAAATGCATGCCGCGAACTGACCAGGTTAAATTAGGTTTAATGATTATTTTGTCACACAATAAAAGAATTTTACATAAAAAACGTATTTTTTATTATTCTGCCCGATAGGTGAAGGCAATATAATTATTTCAAATGTTATATATCCGTATCATATTGGGTATTTTTAAAACTATCCGGGCATTATAAATAATGTCTTATTAATCACTTGGTTCACAACACGTACATCTTCTGTGTGAATCTCCTATGTTTCCGCCCCGGGTTTTATTATTAAAAAAAATAATGCATTACTTTTTGGAACACGCTGAAATGAAAACTAGTCCGCGTAAATACCGGCGCGCGTGTAGTCGGCGCTATCGATTGAAACGGATCTACACGTCCGAATTATAAAATAAATTGCGCGAGATTACCAATTAAGAAGGCGTCGTGCCTCTTGACAATAAAGCTAATTTTGGACTGAAATCCGGTAAAAATAAATCCGGGGTGAGCGTAACACCCCGAGTGGAGGATCGCCCCCTCGACCGCCGCGCAGCGAGCTTTCTTTGTTTCGCGGCACGGAGATATTTATCGCTTGCAGTTATTTATGCCTCATTGGTCACCAGCGCGACACGTAAATGAAGAACAAAAAAGCGCGATTAAATTATCGGCAGACACGCTACTAAAATAAAAGGGAATTAAAGCGGTGAGCTAGGAAGCGATAGCGCTGTCTGAAGGGCTGAATACCCCGTAGGAAGCTTTCAGGAAGCGGCCCCGGGGGGCGGCTCTCCCGAGGTTCGTGTCTGCGATGAGGAGAAAGTGACTTGTCGCGATTAAGGTTCCGGTTTATAGCCACCGCCATTGACGGTAAATTAAATAATTCCTTCAGAAGTGTAGGTTCTGTTCGAGAATTATAGGTTATCTTCTAAATTAATTTCATATTTGTTTATTCGTGTGTGCATACGGTGCACGGCACAATTGAAAAGAAATAGTAAAAGAAAAAAAAGACTTCCTTACATCCGCGTGTTCTTTAAACGCACAATTTTTTCGAAAACTTTCACTGAAAAATCGAAAAATATGTAATAGACAATATTATGGCATGGAGATGACGTTACAATCTGAACATTTTCTAAATCTTGGAAAAATGCGAAACAAGCAATATGGCTAAGAATGTTCTTAGGTTTTCACAGCCGAAAATATTTATTTTTTATTTTTTATTTTATTTTTTTAACAAACAGACCTTCAACGGGTCATTAATGACCCTAATAGATGGTCCTAGAAAGACATTAAAGTACAAGTATGAATATTTTGTGAATATGATATAATATAATACTTCGTTTAATTTAATTTAATTTGTTAGTATATAATGGTATCCTGACGAAGGGCTCTGAAACATGTTGATATTTTTCAATACAAAAGTGGTGAAAAGAAAGTTCATTTTTATTAACTATATGTAAATATATTCATTAAATATAACACAAGCATTGAAAGAAATATTCATTTGAAATTTTTAATTAGAAAATCTCCTTTGAAACTAAATATGATATAAAATTAAAAGCGTGCTACAGAGAATACTTTTAAGTGGGTATTTTAATTTGGTACGTAATAATGAATACGAGTGCTGTTTCGAGGAAAAAACTAGACGAAATACGCCTTTCAAGCGATGTGATACGATGATTGAAATTTTTTTTTCAGAAACCTGCAAAAAGTCAGAAGAAAATTTTAATTAAGAAACATACCTACTAACACAATTTTTTAAATTTATACTTAAATTAATGTGATTATAATATAATAGCGCTTGAATAACTAAATGAAGTTACACTTCAAGGATTGGATTATTAAAATCGAACGCAAAATTAATAAAGAAGATATGTATATCTCAGGGTTGCAAATTAGCCGGGGCAATAAAAAATTATGTTTCTGTTTAGAAAATATTTCGAAATCCTCTAGAAAAGATATAGGGCGGACTACAACACTCCGCGGGAACGGGTCGTTCTCCTGATGACGTTGAATACGACTTCAACGAAACGTCGAGAATCGTTTCTCGGAAAAACATATGGTTCCTATAAAATATCCGTAACCATTTACAGTTATATAATAAAACATTTATTGTAATATTGTAATTTTAATTAAATTAATACTGCGAAGTGAAAATATTAGATAAAAACACATTTTGAGGAACTTAAAAAAAATGATATGCCATAAATAAATAAAATATTGTAAATTGTACTTCAAAAAGAGCATCTCGGCAGCTTTGGCCCCCAAAAGTATATTACGATGAGGATCATAAATAATTCTGCTGCACTGAAAAACTGCTCACTCGGAATGCTGATTGCATGATAATTATATGCGAGCAATGTGACTCAGAACTCCAAATTTTTTACTGTTAATCGCCAATACTTAAATGGATCTTGAGGTCCGTATCCGTATCCGCATTCGCGGATCTAGACACCGATAATCCGCTTTCGTATCCGTATCCGCGGATACATATTTTTAACGGTCCGGCACATCACTAGTACATATGTACCAAAATTATCTAACCTGTTGTGAAGAGTCCTCGAGTATTCATCGCTTGTCCTGGCAGACTGCTGGACTTATCGTCGGCGTCGTAATCGTCGTAGTTGGCGATCGTTCAACGATTTCTCCTCAAATTAATTCATTTTCTCGAGTATTTACATTTAGCGATGCGCGCAAGATTGGCGACTTCCCACGTCGCGTACCGGGAAACGTTTGGCGTAGAAAGAAACGGAAAAAAAAATTCACAAAAAAGTGTCTAACATATTCCGAACAATTTGGAGACATTCTTTTTACTCGAAAAATCATTAATGAAACACTACTTACTGGGATGGCTTTGAGCGTGCAAGAGTTATTTGTATAAGCCCGGTAGGACAATTAAACTTGTTTTAAAAACATGGCACGAAAGCTCAACTGCTTTTCAACCCTAATTCGACAAAAAATATTTTATGTACGCTAACGAGGCAGAGGAGGAAGTATCTAATGTTTCTTCTTACTGTCCCTTTTATTACTTTCAAGTCGTAATTATTGTAGTAAATAATCAAAGTCCTAGTTTAATATTACAAATGGATGAGAAGAGATGTGAAAGAGCTTTAAAATAAAAATTCAATATAGAGTTATCATTGCCAGCAGCGACATCTATGTATACGTCTTGGGAATTACTAATTTTCGACTGTAGATGGCTATGGCATACTCCGTTCAAATATTTGAAAGAAGAGCGATAAGAACACGTATAAAACTTTCAAAAATGTAATAATGTGTGGATGTTCTCACTATGGTATTGGTGAATATTGTATTGTTAAAGTGATCGCTTAAGCCGGCTAATACAAGCCATAAGCCCTGTGGCCACCATATAAAGACCACACATGTTTTCCATATAAATAGCTTTGTCTCTGTGACATTTCTACAATTTCGCATGATTAATAGAAGTATAATCCTAAAAATGATTGAATTAATAATATTGACATAACCTAATGTGAAAATAAAAATTAATAAAAAAGCTTTTTATAATTAAATTTCTCAAAAGCAGCGCGATTATATAAATTTTTTAATTTGTACAACCTACTTTTTAGTAAATTCCTAATAAATGTCATTCTCATTAAAATATATTTTTGTTGTGTTGATAAGGAATATTATTGAAGACAAGGAACAAATAAAACGAAGCAACGTCTGTTACATTTTAGTTATTAGACTACTATTTCCAAGAGAATGCAGAACCAATCCACGTATGAACTGTGATGCCAAAATATGTGAAATTACGTTGTTGACGGAATCGACGTTAACTTTGTATTCATGATCTGATGATCTTCAAAATGGATGGATTTACTCTAATTGAGTTGAATTTTATATTATAGAATATCACATTCACCAACTCTTTTCACATTCTCCTCTCAATATTCCCGTCAAAACCACCCTTCCACCTTACTTCAGTAACTCCGGATCCCGTTTTAGTTCCCGATACACAAATTAGGTAAAGGTAAGGGTCGATAATAATTCAACCCTTCACTTTAAAAAATAAACATGTATTATATTTGGTACAATTTATCTTATTGAAATTATTAATAAGGTTATCATAAAAAATGTCGTATTACATTGTTACATTTAAGGAAGTATGACTAAAATGAAATATTCTTAACGTTTACACTTTTGATGTGGTTGATATTTGTTCATTAAGCTAAGCAATAATTAATACTTAATCAAACTTTATTCACTCAACACTTAGAAGAGACGAATAGAAAAACTAAATAATCTTGAAGGGGCTCATTTCGAACAGGGAAAATAATTTGAATAAATCACTTGAATTATTTTGAAAACATTAATAACCTTGCAGGATTATATTCCTGCCTTGATTATGAGTCGAAAATGTTTTAAGCAGCCAAGACCTAATATCAATAGTTATGGAGTTATGCAATATCAAAGTTTGCATTTTTTTTTCTCAATATTTATCACTTATTTTTTTACAAAACGTTGAACTATCATTACAGTAACTTATATCGATTTTGAAAAATTCATTCGTTTCAAGAATTTGCAGCTTTTTTTTTTTTTTTGGCTTGTGTTAAAGAGAATGATTTTTTCATATTCGATATAAGTTACTGTAATGATAGTCCAACGTTTTACAAAAAATAAGTCAAAATTACCGAGAAAAAAATAGAAACTTCATAACTGTTGACAGTAGGCAGTGGTTGCTTGATGGTTGACATTTTCGACTCATAATTAAAGCAGGAATATAGTCCTGCAAAGATATTAATGTTTTCTAAATAACACTGTATATATAAATAATAATAATGTAACAATGACTTGATTAAAAAAATAACAACACCAAAAAAATTGAAATGCTCGCAAATACATCAAAAGGACCATTTCTTTTTCATTTAAAAAAAATACTTTTGTTATCGTGTATAAACTTGATTAGTATATGTACATATATTTTTATTTACGTTTGCTGTATCTGACATGTAGACTGACTTTTGCTGATGTTAATAACGCAAAAAGGTTCACCCATGGAGCAAGATCTCCCAGTGGAAATGGAAAAAAACGCATTATGTTGAAAAATCTTTGATGTTGGAAATCTTTGAGGTTTGTACTTTTACCCGTTCTGCGTTTAGAGAGCTTTCTCCTGTTACGTGGGTAGTGCGCGGGTTTCGTGTTTCATGTCGAGTGGATGTTTTGTTGCCACAAAATTTAAATCAAAACATTGAAGGCAATTATGAAAAATAATCCGACATGGATAATTTATTTAAAGATTTGGATATGATAGGTTCAGGCAATGAATCAATAACACAAAAATTAACATTGAAAAAAAAAATCAATCAATTTCTAAACCTAGCATCATTTCATAGCACTGTTTTGCCTTCCGCAGACCTACAAATTTCCTTAATATATTTTTTTTTTTACTTTTTTATTAGTATCAATAATCTTATTATTTAGAAACTAGGGTAACTAAGCCTGTGCTATAAAAAATAAAACTGACTCGCTGGTCTGGAATAAGGCTTATCAAACCCACGACCACTGGATCACTAGGCAAGTGTCTTTACTACTGCACCACCGAGAGCAACATATAGATTTGTATAGAAGGTATTATAAACGCAAGTCTTCTTGAAAATCGTTCAAAAACTTTGTATACACAAATACCTATATGTATGTGATTTATTATTACAATTTTAATGACAGCTTTTGAAATTGGAATTTGTTGCTTTCCAAGTAAAAAATATTATCCGCAATGGATGGGTTTGTATCTCAGCCTATTTAAATTCTGAATATCTAGGCTGAATAATTCCAACAAATTCAAATCATAGCGTTCGAAAACAACTGAAGATAATTTACGTATTAAGTATCGTTCAAAGTACATTAAAATGTCCGGAAAACCAAATTAAAAGCGGCGTATTTTTTATACCGTACACAAGCAGAAAAATGCATGTCGTTGAATTTAAAAAAAAACTATGACTGTCCATATACTTTTGATAATACCAATCGAAGACAAATAAAAAGGTTCGAAATCGATATGTAAATTGCCAAATACATACTTTAAATTAAAGAATAGTCTTAAAATTAAATTCGTATCCAGTGACTTTGTTAATTTATTAGAATAATCAATATATATATATAAAGAAACCCGTGTTTCCCTATCCACCAAGTTTTCTCCACAACCAGCCGCAACCAACCACTGGGGGTTATGGTGGTGGATAGCCCTTGGTGTCACATCGAAAATATGCGAGTTTGGTGGAGGTGGCTTGGGTGGGAGTGGGTGACAAAAATCTGCTTTCTAGCCCATTGTTTTGTTATGGGGAGGCCGCAAATGCTTCAGATTGTTTCAAAATAGGCGCGCCGACTGTGTCGGTGAGTCTAGAAGGTTCCGGAAAAACCTGCTCTAGAAAATTCTGGAAGGAGAAGATTCTAGAAAATTCCCGAAAGTTCTATAAGGTTCTAAGCTGAGTGGCGGAATATGTTGGTGTGTCTAGAAGGTTCCTATACATTCGATAAATTTCTTGAAAGTTCTGGAAGGAGAATGTTCTAGAAGGTTCGCGAAAGTTCTATGACGACCCAAACAGTGTACTAAAAATCTACGCGTGCGAAGCCGCGCGGGCACAGCTAGTCAATTACTAATTAATAAATCGTTAATCGATTTTCATTTGTCTCCTAATGCAGCTCAAATGTATTCACTTATCCAGCCCAACGCAGGTTGACCCTATTAAATTGGGTCTAGAGTATAAAGTGCATTTTCATTTAAATGTAAATAAATATAGAATAAATAAAATGAGATCTAAGAATTTTTTTCTCTTAATATCCGGATGCCGGGACCTTTCATTTTGTACGAAGGTTCACACCCACGCTGCCATCGATCCAATCACAGCATTTATTTAGTCATAGAATTGATTTAAAATAAGAAATAAACCCTAATTACTACGGAGATAAGGATAAGGAGCTACCTACTCATGAATGTGTATATATCATCTTTGAATGTTAAAATTACCTCAAATAAGCTTCCGATAATTATGATCTTTTAAAAAAAATAATATTATGAAATAACCGACACCAACGATTTCAAATATATGACTGGCATATTTTGGTTCTATTTTCGTACATATTATAATTAAAGAGAAAATGAGAAATGTTTTACTACCGAAATAAAAAATAACGGGTAAATCAAAGACATTTCAGAATTCTCTCAGTATATATTTTTTTAAACATTTATATTATTATTTACATTCTAGCGTTCTTACTGCCTGGCCTCGATGTATTATTCCATTATAGCCTTCCTCGTATTTATTATCCGAAAACACACCGACTGAACATTTTCTTTGTTCAACAAACTGTAGAATATTTGTAAGATACTCTTCTGCGTAGAGAATAAAACAATTACTCCGAACTCAGAATCATTAGATACCCAGATGACGACAGTCTCCCATAAAATGTTAATGGACTTGTATCTTCCGACTCCCAGCGGACTACGTGTAGAAATGTCTTTATCGAGTTTTGTTGAGTGTTTTTATGGAGATGTTTGCGTTCTGAATTATCTCATATTTAATACAATGAAACAAGTAAGGGATGCCGCTTAGGAAGAGGATTGAAGAGAAACGTCTAACCAGTGTTGGTTGAAGGGCCGTATCTGATCCCGGCGACGTGCCCACACATAGGGCTGGATAATGGGACGCCGCCCACGCGGGGCACACCGGGGTGTGGGGTGACCACCCTCGCGGCCCGCGCCGATACTCCTGTCTCAATCGACAAACAGCGTGTTAGCCTGTTAGTAAAGTCGATAAAAAATATGAACACCACTTTTAATAACATTCGCTACTGTACTACATACTGTACAAACATGTATTCGTATCAACATTATATTATACATACTATAAATATACGTCATCGGTTCACATTATTGTTAGAAATAATACTTCAAAGAAAGTCTGCGTAAGATTGCGTGTACATAGTGCAATGAATGACTTATCGGACTAAGAGCTGATTCTGCGCTGTCACTTAAGCGAGTTTCAGGAGAAAACATTCATCTATTTACATGGACCAACAGGGTACAACCCTCACACTAGAGCAATATACAAACAGCAACGAGCAATATTACTGTTACAACACAATAATTATTGCTTAACAAAATATTTATTGCTTCGGTTTGTCAATATTCGGCGGTATTCCGAAAATAGCAATATTGGGATCTAAAGATTGTTATTCCAACATTTAATAGACGAGAATAAAAATAAAAGATAAACGAGGCGTAGGTGTACGTCGGTGTTCGTCATACTTAAATAAGGAGATTTGTATAATTTTTCACATAAATCTCTCAAAAGAAATACCTTTATTTGCGGTGTCCGATGTATGCAATGCCTCTAGAAAATTGATTTCTTCGGTACCTTCTTATTCAGGCGGTCTGGTCTGACGGAGCTTCAAACGGATTACCGAAGTACTTTTCGCAAACGTAACCTCAAAATTATCATGTTTCGACTAAAATTAAATGAAATAAGTACTAATACTGTATGTAATGCTTATAAAAAAAGATAATTTCATATTCACTTATTAATTTATTCTCTCACAACGTCCTGATGTAAAATTATAGCAAAATTGCCATTGTCACGTTGGACTCGTATTTATATTTGACGATTGACGGATATGAATTTCTTTCTCATTTTCTCTCTCTAGTACAAACTCAAGTAAAACTAAAATAAAAATGTAAAACTGAAATAATCGCCGAAGTACATCTACATCTTGTATATTTTTTATTTTTATTCTCGTCTATTAAGTGTTGGAATAACAATCTTAAGATCCCAATATCGTTATTTTCAAAAAACGACCGATATTATAAATATACAGCATTTAGAGACACGATGTACGTTTAATATTAACTTTGGTCCTTATAATCGTAATGTCGCCTTAAATTTACGATTATATTACAAAATGGTACATAAAATGAATGGATGAAAAATAAGGGCAATCCAATGCACAAAATTAAGATAAACGTTTTTGAATCTGATTTTAAAGCCATAGCGGAGATTTTCAGGTTAATATGATCTTAAGAAAATACTTTCATAACACATAAACATGCTCACAATATCAGTTGGGAAATTGACACTCTTTGCCAAGTAATCAAATTGTCCTGTATTCACGTAGTATGCGTCTAATACCCTCATTATTTAATATACGTAATTGCTTTATTGGTATACATGGCATAAAATGGATCGACATAACATGTCCGTTTTAGAAATTCAAGATTCAAGAAAAGTCGCTCGTAATGAGGATCGATGTAGGAAAATATTGAGGAAGTCAAAACCACCCAAGTGGTGTAGAGCCAATAATGTTGATAGTGATTCTTTTCAAATAATTATACAAATTTGCAAACTAATAACTATATAGTAGTACATAGTTAGAAGCTTTGTTTGCAGGGTGTCCTTATTTCGGGCAAAATGTGCGAGAGTTTACTTTGGTTGCCCACTGCATGTTGTATATCGCTTCAGCGCGACCGGCCTTATTAACTATGTATTGAAATGTCAACCGTCACTGAGATGGTACAAAGTTATATAACATGATGCGAAGGGGCGTTAGGGATAGACGAGATAACGGGGCAACTGTGCACACACGGCGGGGGTGCTCTGACGAGAGGGGATGGGGGGGGGGTTGCGATGGCGAATGTGAAAAGCAGTTCTTCGATTTCCAGCCGCGTCGAACGATTCCCGTATGTTGTTTTTGAAATTTTGATATACAAATTTTAAATCCAAGCAGATAGAGAGAATCGCACCAAGTATTAGATTGATGCGGTGATATCCGCCGTTTTTTCGCGACGGTTTTGTTTTTAAACGCTTAAATAGGCCAAATTGGCCCTGTCGGCAGATGTTTTGTTCCTTATCCTGATTACCTATCTTAACCATCCCAATGTATCGTTCCTATATAACGTAAATAAATAAAAAAAATTGCAAAATATTTTACAGTACGCCGTTTCCCCGTGGGGGTGAGCAGAGAGGACAGAGCGCTACAGTCTTCTGTCCAGACACAACTCTCGCCTTCATCCACATTCATACGTCCTCGCATGCAAGCTCGATGGTTGTATTTTACATATATTACAATATTAAGTTACATTTTTTGGTGTTGTTTTTCTGCCATCAAAGATAAGATATGTGTATATATGTTCTTAGGTTTTCACGGCCACTCAGGATCTCGCAATTGCCGCAAAGATAGTGATCAGACAATATATGAAACATAAACACAACACAAGACAACACATGACTCCGACACGGTATTGCCACGTAACACAGAAACACAAAGCTTTCGCCACGATATTGCTAGCCAATACTTAAAGGTACAGATACACATGCCACTTAGTGGCATGCCACTCAGTGGCATGCTCATAAATCAACCGGCGGTTGTATGGCTAGTGGCATGCTCGTTACTAGCAATGTGCGTACACACATGCCACTAATAAGCAAGGCCTAGAGAAGGTCGATACTGCGCATGCTCACGTGCCACTAAATAAGCATGTGTATCTGAGGCTTAACGCAACACTGACAACGTTCTCACCCTGCTTTCGACACGGTATTTCAAGCCAATACTTCACCACAACACCAACACTCACAATAACACATCAACCCTGATGATGGACCGTGCAATGGGTTCAGAAAGGTCGTAATAACACGGCATCATACCCCAGAAGACCCAAACCAGAAGACTGTGCATATATATCGAGACAATATTATTTTTAGTTGATTTAGTCTAGAATTTTAATTAATATTTATTTTACATGGATTTATAAAATATAATTTAATTTAATAATATATAATACAATTAAATAAAATAACATTATTTATTTCTATTATTTTGTTCTCACTATATTGTCAGCTGCTCATCTCGGCACAGGTACTTCCTAGTGAGATGAGCGGCTCCTTTTACTACCTGAATGTATCAAGATATATATAAATAGATTGTATATAAATAAAATAAAAATAAATATATTTTAGCAACATACGATAAAAAGTCTATTATAAAACATTTTTTGGTGACAGGTCATACCCAAATTTATTTAAAAGTCGTTAATTAATCCCACTCGCAGAGAAAATCCTTGGATTTCTGTTATTTTTGGAACAAATATGAACACTTGAAAATAAAATGTTTGTTTTATTATTTTCAAACATATTTTAAAGAAATTTAATCTACTGATAAGTTCATGTAGGCATAATAATATTGGGTTATCTCAAAATTACTTGAAAATATTTGTTTGTCTTGACTTGGAGTCTGATATCTCAAAAAACAAATAAAAATACAATTGCTTCACATATTTACTTTATGAAATATTACATTAAAAATACAAATTATGGTGCACAGTAACAAAATATAATGGTTTACTACACGCATTATTTGACATCTTTCTGAGGATTGAAACTTTGAATCCAATTTGCCTCAAAATGCCATTTTTTTTGTACAAGGGATACCTACGATTTGTCATAATATAATTCTTTAAAGGGTTAAGGAATTAAAATGTGTATCGAAAACCATACACTTACAGGTTGTCTCAGAGCTAGTAGCAAAAACTGTACAGGTGGATTCCTGCCTTGATGTTGAGTCGAAAATGTTCAAACAACCATGTCACAGTTATGGAGATATGCAATATCAAATTTTTCAATATTTTTTCCAATATTTCTGACTTATTTTTTGTAAAGCGGCACACGTTGGTTAATATTTTTCAATAACGAATTATTTTTAGAATTTCTAAATTGCGGAGTTATATCCCGTAAAGGTGTTTTTTCCGTGACGCGAGAAGCTGGTGGAAATAATCATGTCGCCAGTGTTTGAGTGAAATAAGAATTTAATTATATTTTTGTTAAATGATGCAATGTATATTATGACGTAGCGTATTGAAAAAAATGCAAACGAGATTAGATTGAAAATAATTTTGTTGAAAAATTGTAAGTTGAAAATTCATAATAAGCAAAATAAATAAAAATCCTACTAATAGTTTTTACGATATCATTTCCACCAACCTAAAAATGGAGTTTCAAGAAAAACTCAAAAGAACAAGAAAGTAATTCGTTTAAAAATGCACCTAAGTACCACGCTAGTTTAAAATCGCTGTACCTCAGCTTACTTATAGAATTCTAGAATGAGCGATGGCTCAAAATATTCTTAAAACTTCAAGTTACAAGATAAATTAATAAGGTGGCTAATTAGTAAACCCTTAATGAGGTTTAAAAATAAACCTTTATTAAAAAGCGACTATTTCGTGTAATCTGCATTGGAAATCGTCCGTGAAATGTTTATTGGGGCAGTCTGTTAAGTAAGCCTCGCGACCGCTGCCGAACTCTTTCTTTCCAAGTCCCACCGAGCGTTTTGGTCCGCGTCGGGGAATTATTTATTTACAACCCCGGCCCGCCAGGCTATACGAGCGCCGATACGGCCTGCATCCGTTAGGAAAGAAAAACCCTAAATTATTAGGATTATAAGTGTAATCCTTCATACAAACGAGCAAATTCAATGAAATGTGCATAAGAACACATATATAAAACAAAGGCAGCAATATAAAAAATAGAAAAATTGTTTTGAATGCAGTCACCGAGGATTACTAATTTAGAATATACTGAATATAAGAGTTTATTATAAATATAGCTCTATCCCTTTCAAAATCATGTTAAAAGCAAATACAGTAATATCCTCGTAGTTTAAAAAGCAAAATCAGCAATACCCAATTCAAAAAATCAAACCAAGTCAATGTCGATTTTAGACCGAAACATCGTAGCAAAGACAGCAATATCCAAGTCTGCAAATAGCAAAAGTAGCAATATCCACTATTTGGTAGCAAACACAGGAATACCCTCATTTAAAAGTTGAATATTTATTAATATGCGTTTATAACTGTACAAAATAAAAAAAATAATAAACTGAGTCAAAAATTGTTTTTAAAAACTAATTACTTTTTTCATGGTTTCATAGTTTCCAAAGAATTTTCCTTGAGTAGTAAATAACAGGTTTTTTGTATTTATCTCAGTGGGATATTGCTGCCTTTACTTTTATATCCCTCGTATCTGGTTTTCCCACATAGACTTGCATTTTTAGCCAGATTTCAGTAGTAATACTACCTATTGCATGGGATCTTATGAACTGAATGACCGGAAAAGTTCAATGCATTTATGGACAATATAAATGACTACCTCAGTTTTTCGGGTAGTCAAAAGAGACTATTTTAAAATATTTGTTTTCACAAAATGCACTTCACTCCACATTTTTAAATCCATATTAAGGATTTACTAAAACTACTCTCAACTCCGCAATAATATCATATTGAGACACGCTTAAATATACACCAGAGAGTTTGTGAGGCACGTCACAATAAGTCACATTTTTTTTCAAATGTTTGTGTTATCGTTATCACATTTGAGTCACTACGTTATTTCTCGTATTGTTAACTTTGTATTCTCTTCGAAGATATTCCTACCTACAACCCCTCGGTAAATCTTCAAATATTTTGAGCCATATCTGAAAGTTTTTAATTTAATTACATCCCTATCCATTGCACTACAAATTGCGTTGAAACTTACAAAGCAGAATGCAGCTTCGGGCTAATCAATCTAACATATAACATATAGCAAGTAAACCAGGGATACAATTCCGAGCGACTAGTGCACGGGCGCCGATAATATGCGTATCCTTTGTTGTAATAAAACAAGACACTGTTTTATTCCACTATATATTTATTTTGAACTGTTAGAACGTTTTAGAGATTTCTCCGTGTTTCCCGTGTCAATAAAAACACGTTTACAACAAGTTGTTGTAAACGTGTTGTTATTGACAATGGGAGAAATCTCGAATACGTTATAACAATTCAAAATAAATATATAATGGAATAAAACAGTGTTGTGTTTACCCTCATTTTTTAAAATATTAAAAATGAATTTCCACAATGTTACAAACAAAAAACTTGAACATTTATAAAACAAGATGTTGATTTCAATGCTGTATAGTCATTCAATATGTGCCTTACACGATGAAATACGATACCTGAGGGAAATTATTGAGTTTCATTCCTTTTTTTGCAATTGACAAAAAGTTTACGTAAATTGCATTAATACCCGTCCCGCACTTAGACGCTAGTCGAGCGAACGGATATCCCTTCTCGCACAAGATGTGTTAACAGGAATTCATTTATTTCATGTGCCGTTATAAATTAAGACTTGATTGATACACTATCATATTAATTTAAAAAAATCGAAAATGGACAAGAAAATAAAGTGCACGTATTCGCACCCCCTCTCCCGCGGTGAGGAGGGCGGTTCTTATTTCAATATTTCGAAGTGCTGTGCGGATTTGAGCACAACAGCTCCCTCGGGTATTAGAATGCGGAAGAGCGAAGGGTGAATGACCCTGTTAGACAATCAGGGTTCACATGTACAGGGGTGGGTGGCCGCGCGGGGGGAGGAGGAGGGAGCGGAGGGAATAACATTGCGCGGGTCGTGTTTCTGGTAAACAAGAGCGCGTACATAATGTGCCTACATTAGCGTTTTAAAAATAACAAAAAAATGGAGAGAAATCTCGCCGCGCGTATCACATTTATGTAATTCCTGCGCCATTATACCGATAACACTCGCGCCATAGTTTCGATAAGAAATGTTTTTGTTTACGTCAAAGAAAAATATCGGTTGTGAAATGTAGGACGTATATATTCAGAATTTCAGAATATAAACAGGGTGTAACAGAGCTAATCCACAATAATTTACAGGTAGATTCCTGCTTTAATTACGAGTCGAAAATATTCCATTGAGCATGACCTAATTAATATCAATGGTTATAGAGATATGCGACATCAAGTTGGCATTTTTTCCCTCAATATTTCTGACTTTTTTTTTTAAAGCGTTGGACCATCATTACAATAATTCATATCGAATAAGAAATATTCATTCCCTTTAATACAAGTTAAATAAAATTATAAAAACCTTTCAATTCTAATTGGAATTTCTGCAGGGTTTTTATCACTTTATTTAACTTGTACTGAAACGAATTAATTTTTCTTAATCGTTATAAGTTACTGTGATGTGTTTAACGTTTTGTAAAATATAAGTCAGAAATATTGAAAAAATATATAATTTTTGATATCGCATAACTCCGTAAGTATTTATATTAGGTCTTGGTTGCTTGAATATTTTTGACTCATAATCCACCTGTAAAGTATTGTAGACTAGCTCTGTTTCACCCTGTATATTCCCACACATATATAAATATATTAATGCAAACTTACTACATTGTGTCAAAAGTATTAGAGGCCAAGATTAACTGATAGGCGATTCCGTTTCAAGTCCACGGTATTATTTATCAGGAGCTGAAAGCGTGGCGTGGGTCCCTGCCCACCCACTAATGCTCTCGACAAACTTATCGAAGAGATTAATCGTATTTACCGTAAAATACAGACCTAGTTTTCAAATAAACACGAAACATTTGATGTTATATGAGACATTTAGATTCAGATAAGGAAGATAGCCAGTTGCGCGGAGAAATACGATTGTACGCGGTCTCGCGCCGCACATTTACACGATTCGCTTAACAAAAAATAGTAAGTTTTAAAATATACTGAATAATTCCTCCTAAAAATAGACAATTGCAAAACAAATAAAAACACTGCATATTATAAGGAAATAAATAAACAGGACTCCATCGAGAAATGGAATGGAATAAGGATAAGTTTTTTTTAGGCTTTCCATACTTGAAAATAAAGAAATTATCATGATTGATTGCGTCTTATAATAGGAATGCGCTAAAAATGGTGTAAATATTGTACGTGTTTACATTTCCAGCTAAAAAAAACCAATGGCGAAATCGTATAAAGTAGCAAAAAGTACAGATTTTTTTTTAAATGCTTGCAGATAATATATTTAATGTGCAGAAATATTATACACATAAAATATTATCTACTGGTTACTCATAAAAATAATGCATTTAATATTCACACACGTTTACTAATTTATAATAAAAATATATGTATTTTAAAATTGTCGGTGAATCTCGCCACATGCGTACTCTTTTTTGGTAATGGTCAATCAGCTGTCACTGAGCAACTGCGCGTGCGCGGCATATGTCGAACACGTTACTAGCGGTTAAGCAATTGGCTGTCACCGTTCACTTAACTGCTAGCAGTAATTATTCTTGCAAAGAAATGTACTCGTACTTTTCTGTTTTTTCTGGTCACTAAGTAGTGTGATCTTCCTAGAACATTTTATCTAATGAAACGAGTTTTAGATTTTTTAATTATTTGTACATCACGTAGGCAAGCGTACGAATGATAAAATATTTTTCAACAAAATAAATAAAATCTTCCATACAGGGATTATTCGTTTTCCATACAATTCGTCTAGATTCCTGAATTATACATAATTAAATTGCAATGTACAATGATAGTGGTATGAATAGTAAGCGCACGTTGTCGTGCAAAATCGTATGATTTTTTTATAATTCTACCATCTCTTATCTACGATATTGTAACTAATAATTGTCAAGGAACATACACGTAAAATGATGCTTGATGTTCTAACTTTCATTACGCAACAATGTAAAATCAATGTTTTCTTTTCCTTAGTATACTTTGACAAATATGGATGGTGTACAGCATCGATACAACTCAAACTGAAATGTTTATTAATTAAGGTAGGCTGCTACGATACTTTGACGATAACGTTGTAGTGATTATTCATGATTTGGGTGAAAAGTATAAATTATGTTATCTACGTGAATTAAATTATAGTTTTATATTTTTAGACATTCTGATACTCTCGAAACTTGAGCAGTTAAATATAAAATTATCATTAAACTTACGAAGAGATAATATATGTTTTTCACCAAATTAAATTGATATTTTTGTTATTATTTTAATTTTGGGGGTTTACACATCATTGCAAAACAACAGGATCGAATTAATTGTTTAAATTAAGGTTGCACTGTGTTAGAACACTTCTCATTTTTAGTGATAAATTACATTTGCAACATTAAGAAATCAGAATAAAAAATAAATACTTTTTATTATTTTTAATTAATGTTAATAATTTGTAAGCGTGCGTTGTATCTTTAAGAAGGGACCATTGACCCCGAAACATGTGGATAATTCAATAAATAATGATTTAATACAAAGACATTTTATTTCTTAATTTAAATGTGGTGTACCAAAAAAGCAAAAGCAGCAATATCCAAGAAAAATGTAATGCAGTCATCGAGGATTACTAATTTATAATTTTCTTAATGAATTCGAGCCTATAAATTTATAGAAAACCTGATTTAGGAATAGATAGATGCATAAAATCTAGAATTCAGTACATTTTAAATTAGTGTTTCTCGGTGATTGCTTACAAAACATTTTTAGAATATTGCTGCTTTTTACCCCACAAATAATGTTACCACAAATATACTAAAAGTTAATTATTGAAGAAGTTAAATAAAAAGTTTTACGGAAAAAATAATCCGCGGCTGCTTGTGTACGGCGCTGCAAAATTGGCTTCACTCAAAATGACGTCACAATTTTCACGCGGCCAACGGACTATATTCAGACCGGTCCCGGGGGTAGCACGGGGCAGTCCGGGTTGTCGGCCAGCGGGGGCGGACCACTGGGTGACGGTGACGGTGGCGGTGACGGTGTGATGAACCGACCGGCAGCCTTCTACCGGGGGTTGAACGCCCGTCAGGGAACCCGGACGGAGGACAAAGACAGCTCGCCCCGGCGCCGCGCGTTTAGATTCATATACTCTTTTTACTACACGTTCAATTGTTGCACCTCGCGTATTCTTGTCACTTAGGGGTAACACCGACCTGGTAGAATAAAATTTAAAAAGAGATTGGGTGATTTTTCACATGCAGGTGAAAATAATGAAAATTTGGTTCGCCAAGTACGTAATGTATTTCTGACGGGCCACGCACACGCGGTGGTGGCGACGTTGCTAGGTTGCCGTCTTCGGGTTTGCTCGTCCGGGGTGCAAGCCCCTTCTCCAGACGTTTAATTTCGTTTTTTAGTAGTGCTTTGGGACGAAATTACTTATTTAGGTACTAATTCAACTATTATTTTATTAAGACATTTAAGAATAAATTAAATACTATGTTGTAAACCACTTTATTGCTATATATTTGTCAACTAGTTTCGGTTGGACTCAACCTTCTTCAGGACAATTATGATATAGACTGATTATATTATTTAGTCTATATTATTATTGGTAATATTTTATGATATATTATAATAATATTAGTCTATATTATAATTGTCCTAAAGAAGGTTGAGTCCAACCGAAACTACTTGACAAATATATAGCAATAAAGTGGTTTAAAACATAATATTTAATTTATTCTTAAATGTCTTATAATGCCAAGCCACAAAGTGTTTTCTTGCGTTGAAAAGTAATTATTTTTTTTTTTAAATGGCGGCGTCATTCTATTTCCGTGGAACTTCTCCTCCGTGAATGACATGCAACTTTTCCCGGCGCACGTTTGTTCGAGACAGAAAATAAGATCATGTTCCTATATATTTACAAATAAAATACCTGCAATGTTGTATATATTTTTTTTAATCCGATATATAAACCGGACGAAAATTCCGGGTTCGATTCCCGGGGAAATCACAATTAATCTATGTGATTTACTCAAGCCTGGGTATTTTGGGATGTGTTCCGCTTCTGTAACTAAGCCACTTGGCCCGTTGAAGCGTAGAAAACATTCAAAAATATATATATTTATTTTTTAATTGCACTCAATTTTACAAAAACTGTTTTTTGCAAATACTTAGTAGATATTTCATTTCTTAGTAAGTGAATGATCTTTTCTGTCTCAAAAACACGTGTATCGGGGAAAGTTGTACCGCGGAGCTAAACGGAATGCAGCCATTTTTTTTAAATATACAAATATATATATAATATGTACCCACCTGAATAAGTGTCATTAAAAAATATATAATCAACTCTTTGTAAAAAATCACCCAATTTCTACCTACATTTTTACTCCCAGGTTGGTGTAACCCTCAATATGCACCTAAATTAACTGAAATAAATACTGACATAATTTAAGGCTACGAGCGTTATACCCTTCGCCCAATGCTCGATTGTAAAACCGATAACCTGTTGCAAAAACGTTCGACCCTACGCGATTTAGGAAACTACCACAATTTTTAGGTACCTTTTAGGCACATTCTTCTTGAACCAATGACGTGTGAAGGACATGTATCCTTAAATCAGAATATGAACTAGTAATTTCAATAATCATTAATTATTTTATGTTAAAAACTTCAGTAGTTGCAGTACACTGTATATCGGCTCGCTCGGCAATCTCGTCAAATTCCGGAGTTGACCATTGGCTATAGAAGGAAGCGCGCATGTGTCGCGTCATCGCCGGAACGGTACAATTGGTAACACCTTAAATATCTGCCATCTGTCAAACAATTAGGCCGACATTTATCAAAGACACAAACCGTTCTGACTAGATTAAAAGGAGGCTAATGATAACACTCGCTGAAATTATATTCTGTCGGCAGATATCGCGATATTATTTAAATCTTTTGTAAGTGTATATCCGATGAGTTTTACTATGATAGACCGCTTCACGTTTTTGGTGGATACGTGGATGATGAATTATATTTTAAACAATGAAAAAATATTTTCCGAAAAGATCAGTCATGAAGCGTCCACTCATTACGTAGCAAGAAGCGATCGGCAATAATAGTCGATTACTTTTTGCTAGTTCTCAGACCATTTGTGAGATTTAATTATTATGTTTTTTATAAAATCGTTTTCCATACTGAGACAACATATTTCCATACAATTTCAATAAAAAAAAACAACACAATTGAATCTATATTACCTACATTCAGAATGGCACAGAACATTCTCAGAATTTAGCCAAGTAAAACATACTGAGGAATAATCTGTTACAACCCGCGTAATCCAGGTTCAAGATCCTCTCATTTCATAAATCTGACATGAACGCCGTGACAAAGAAAGCAAAAATAGATTTTGTTATGCTACCCTCGAAAAAATAGAAAATTCGCTATTTTCACATTTCAACCGATGGCGATAGCGTGACGATGATATCTACATCTACGTTGATGTATTATTAATTCATAATACATCATGCTAAATGGAATTTGTTTTGTGTTGCACTAGGTAAGGGATTAAATAATTTCAAATTAAGGGCGATATCAAATGAGGGGTATAATAGCAAAGGCAGCCATTTCCAAAAAAATTAAAATGCTTTCATTGCAGTCACCGAGGATGAATAATTTAGAATGTACTGAATTTAAGATTTTACAGGAAGTATATCTCTATCCCTTCCAAAATCATGTTTCTAAAGCACAATCAAAAGCAAAACCAGCAATATTAATTCAACCAATCAAACCCCAAGGATGTGTCACGTGACAAAATAGCCGCTTCATATGAAAGTGAGAGTTGATGTCAATTTTAGACTGAAACATCATAGCAATATCGGATTATGTAGATAGCTAAAGCAGCAATGTTCACCATTTGGTAGCAAACGCAATAATATCCATATTCAAAAGTTTAATATTTATTTACACACGTTTATAAAAGGAAAACTGAGTTGACAATCGTTTTTAAAAACTTATTTCCAATAAGATTTAGGTTTCATAGATTCCAAAAAAATTTCCTGGAGTACCGAGAGGTTTTTTTATTTCTGTCAGAAACACCTCAGTGCTTGCCATTGCTCATTGCTGCCTATGATTTTATACCCCTCAAATATAAGTGAGTGGAAATTTACTTACCGAATGACGTAGTAGATACAATAAATTATTCTCGAACTCTGTTTCCCCATACATAAGTATGTGTGTCTTTATGTCGTTATCTAATAAATAATGCAGCATTATGCTTTAGCTAGTAGGTGAGTAGGCACTACATATCGTGACGGAGACTGGAATTTAATGTTTGTTGTCATCCCTAGGGAAACTGCCCATCCCTTCATTTTTCTAATGTTTCACTGCCAGCGCTAGAAGGTTATAGCGGTGATTCACGGAACCATATCGCCCCCGCTGAGAATAAATGCTTCGGGTACTTGACCTTGCATGAAAAATTCCAAGTACCTAATGCTCAGAAAGAAAGTATGATACATGAGGGGCACAAAAGCAAAGGCAGCAATATTCCACTGAGGTGTTTCAAAGATAACTACAAAAACCTGTCAATACTCAAAGAAATTTCTTTGGAATCTATGAAATCTATATCTTATTGGAAACAAGTTTTTAAAAATAATTACTACCTCTGTTTTCCTTTTATATACGTGAATAAGTAAATATTTAATGTAGGTACCTATGGAAATTTCTGTGTGTAATTTTAAATACGGATATTGCTAACTAACTAACTAACTTACCATCACGCCGTTTCCCCGTGGGGGTAGGCAGAGAGAATAGAGCGCCATACTCTTCTGTCCTGACATACAACTTTCGCTTCGTCTACATTCATACATCTTCGCATGCAAGCTCGACGGTTGTTCAAGCTTCTAACAGGACCATCTTCTAGTATCTGGTTAATCTGGTCATGCCACGTCTTCCATGCTCGCCCTCTCTTTCTGGCGCCGTCAACACTTGCATCATATATCTTTCTTACCATTCTTTTTCCTCATTCATTCGCTCAACATGCCCAAACCACCTGAGCGACCCTATTTTTATTCTATATATTATGCTACGATCAGCTTTACATTCATTCCTAATATCTTCATTCTTTACTCTATCATACATGGATTTACCATACATACGTCTTAGGGACCTCATCTCTTGCTATTTGCTGGATATTGTTGGATGTTTCAATGTAAAATTTTTTTTGTTCTTTTTACAAAAATTAATGTAATTTAATATTTAAAATATGGAAACAATTTATTTTACTCACTCTATGAGAGTCAGAAGACTCGTGTATAGAGCAGGGGTGTTACAGGTACAAGGTATTAATATAAATTTTACAGTTTCATGATTATAGTATGTGTCTAGTCCATATCAACTCTCGCTTTAGGAAGAAACGGACATTTTGTCATTGGGGATTCATTGGTTCAAGTGGTTATTGCTGCCTTTGCTTTTTATACTGCAAATGTATTGCTGTCTTTACTTTTAATAATGTTTGGGAAACATGATTTTGGAAGGGATTTTTTTTTTTTAAATAGAGATGTGAACACGGAATACGTGTCACATCAATATTCTTACTATTTTCAAACTAAGCTAAACGCTTGTGCTATGAAAATAGGACTAACTTGCTAGTCTGGGTGAGGTTCGAACCCGCGACCTTTGGATCACGAGGCGAGTGTCCTAACCACAAGACCAACAAGCTACTCGATAAAGCGATATTTTCTTTGGCGTGCAAAATTTCAGCACATTCTAAATTATTAAACCACGGTGTCAGCATTCAATACGTTTTAGAATATTTTTTTGGATATTGCGTGCAGCCCTGGCTTCTATACCCCTCACATACCTAAAAAAGATAATTGATGGTCTGGGATAGTGACCACTTTGGGTGTCCAAAACATCGGAGAGCAGATTTTTTCAGAGGCATACAGTTCAACAATTTAACATAAGATTTTTACAATAGTTTAGTAGAATATTTGTAATGCTTATCTAGCTTTGCCCGAGATTTGGATTCTCCTTTGTATATTAATTTATTATTCACGAAAAAAGATCCTTGCAAGAAAGACAAAAACCGAAACAAATTATTTATATAAATTGGTAATCATTGTAGAGTCGTCAACTTTTTGTGTGAATTCCAACTGCCAAATCATATGTTGAGTACGTTTGTTCTTGTCTATTATTATTTATATTTGAACTAGCTGTGCCCGCGCGGCTTCGCACGCGTAGATTTTTAGTATACTGTTTGGATCGTCATAGAACTTTCGCGAACCTTCTAGAACACTTTCCTTCGAGATTTTAGAATTTTGCCGTACTATGTATAATATACCCGCATAAAATATTTATTTAGAAAATCCCTTTTTTACGATAATTTTTATAGTGCAGATATTATTGTGGATTAAAGATACTCGGAATAGTTTATTATATACTGCCAAAAAATGTACAAAATATTTATATATACTTATGTACTGTTTTTAAATGTAATGTATAGTCGGTTACGTTTATAACTACTGCACACCACTGCTACCGAGACTGTGGACTGCAGATGCTTGCAATTATAATGGAACCTAAATTTTGCTACGGTCTTATGTCACAAACTCGGACCAATTAATTACCAAAAGAATAATGTTGAAACAACTAATAATTTTTCGAGCAACGCGAGTACTGCTTTAGGGGCATTGATTTTTTATTAAAATATAAAATATCACACCTTGTCCAAAATACTTTACGAGGTTGTACGTATTAATCATATTATTTGACTTGTGAGGGGACTAAAAGTGGAATGAATTTATAGTATTCAATATTAAGTTAATTGAAAGATTGTCCGACGTTTTGTAGAAGTGGGAAATATTATAAAAAAAAAGACAAAGGTTTTTTTAATAAAGATGCGTAGGTACAGGGAATACGTGTCACATTTACTACCATTTTCAAACTAAGGTTAACGCCTGTGTTATGAAAAGGGGACTAATTGTTGATCCGGAATGAGGCTCGAACTCCCTACACTATTTGCAACATGCGCGACTTACAAATTGAAATAAAAATATTTTGCGGTGATTGATGTAAATATATATTTTTTTTAATAATTAGACTGATTTTGTTAAACTAATGAGCGATTATTGTACTGTCATCAAAATAAATCAAAAACAATAAAAATCAAAGTAATTGAACAGATTCAAAAGAAGTTTTGCGTTATTTATATGCGCGCAGACTGCTCTGTGAGAATATCTAACTGGAATAATAATAATAGGAATAATAATAGGATCTGCTGAAAGAATGCAATATAGCAACTTCGAGTCGCGAAGACAAAGGAGTCTAGTGATAGAATCGTAAAAAGCATGATTGGCTCTCCGAACTTATTAAGAATTATGGTATGTTCGTACCAAAAAACTATTTTCGTAATTATTACGGATTATTCTACGTCCCAAAATAATGTACTTCAGAGCGGATGTAATGAATAGCCACATATAATGCGTAGTGTGCAATTTTTAAACGAACTAAGGGTCATGTCTATTTTTTATGTTCTTAATGACATCATTAAAAATCAGGTATGTGCAGTGAGAAGGTTGAAGCATGACTTTTCATAAGCATATATTTGGAAAAAATCGAAATTAAATATTTATATTATATTAAAATGAAATATTAAAATCCGAATAAGATTTTTTCAAAAAAAAAATGCTTATTAAAAAGTCATGCTTCAATGTTCTCACTGCACGCCTTTGTAAAAGCATATGACAGAAGATCGCATTCATAAAAGGTACTTATATAGCACGATAAATAGAGCAATATGTCATGCGGTAATTTACAAAATGTCAAGAAGCGTGTCAAATATTGATTATAGTAGGTATATAATAAGATTTGTCCCTATCTCTGACAGTGATGTTAAAGAAAAGCGAGTAAAAAACGTTCTCTCTCTCTTCTCTTCTCCTTTAGCCGTCATCTCTGAATTGCTGGATATAGACCACTTCCATAGTCTTTCATCCCTGTGTGTTATTTGCTAGTTATAGCCATTTCTTCCCCCCACAGCGGCTATATCGTCGGCCCATCTCTTTTGAGGTCTTCAAAACGTTATTCCGTAACAAAACTGTCGTGTAAAAATTTTTTTTTTTTTTTTTTAACGAAATTTAAAATAAATTAAATTTTAATAAATATTAAATTTTAATAAATAAAAGCAAAACACCTAAATTAGAAAACAGTGGCATATACAAATTAACATGTAATCATAAAGATTGCAATGCCACATATATAGGACAAACGGGAAGGTCTTTTTTAACTAGATTCGCGGAACACATGCGCTGCTATAAAAATAAAAATTTAGAGTCAAAATTTGCGGCCCATTTATTAAATGAAAACCACGTCCCGCAAGGTGATAACGAACCAAAACCTTTACATATAGAAACAAAAGTTTTTAGGATGAATTTACTTGAGCAACTAGAAATAAATAAATATAAAAAGGATCCAAATATTAAACTTTTAAATAATCAACAAAAAATGATCTTCTCTCCACTTCTAAATATTTTTAAAAAACCAATAATCAAGGACATAAATTAAAATAATATTTATAAATAACACTTGCAGAAAACGGGGAATTTTGATAATTAAACATAACGTTAACCGAGGCACCTTTAATGATAAGTGCCCGGAAAAAACGTACATTACTACAGGGCTTCACCACAAATATCCAATTACTCTAAAGGGGAAGGGGTAACTTAAAATTGTATAAATAAGTCGTTTGTACGTGGTATATCCACTGTTTGATAATGGCCTTACAAGCCGAAACAGCTGTAACACATAAAAATACTTAAACCGTAGAACTTAATAATAATATTTATTAAAATTAAATTTATTTTAAATTTCGTTAAAAATAAATATGGAGTTCTACAAATTAAACACAAAAACCATGAATAAGTCGTGTAAAAAAAGTTATGCTGATTTATTTCACGTAAAATTTTATCGCCATCGCCAATAATACTAATTTCGAATGTCAAACCGTAGAACACATTCAGTTTTCAAAATTGATATGAATTCAAATATAAACAAAAAAAATAACATTTTATAATGATTTTTGAATAGGTACACTTTTTGGTTTTGAATAATTAATATACAAATAATAATTAATAATTACCTAATGTCAAGTTGAAATTCAAAAATGAAAAGTCCGTCACTGTCGACGGGTTATAGCAGTTTATTAATAAGCCTATAGTTTGGAGACTTTAATTTCTTGCGGAGAAAGTAAAACGACACGCAGCATTCCGAAAACAAAAATCGCGTCGCTTCGTAAAATAATAAAAATACATTTGAAGCCAAAACGCTCGAAAAAAAATTGGCATCGAAAATTAAAAATAACAATGCGGCTGGAAATTCCCCGAGCGTAAATTGAAAACTTCGGCAGCGGTTTTCAGCGAGAAACGTCATCGGGGGAAACGTCGAGCGGACGAGAGCCGGCAGAGCCAGCACCAGCGCCGCCATTACCCCGTCAAGGGGGCGCCAAAAATGCAGCGTCGACGGAAATGCAAAGGGAGCAAGAAACGGGGAGCTGAAAAGAAAAATAAAACCACTCCCACAAGCCCAAATCGCGCCCTCAAAGGACACTGCCACAAGTCAAAAAAATAAACCACCAAGAACGAGCGCTGTTTTCGGTAGACTTGCCCTAATTCTGGTAAGATTTTTCGAATTTGTTTCTAAAAACACGCGAGATATGGACGAATAATTATGAAAACAGTATACGTGTTTATATGAATTGAAAAAATAACAAACTTTGATGGATCGTTTGCGCGGTAATTACATGAAATAAGAATAATAAAAGAATACTATGTAACACAAAGCGTTACATAATTTAATGAAAACAGGATGGTAAAATAACAAAGAATCATAAAATAAATTGAAATTAATTTTTTAAATATTAAAACATGATTTTTTTTTAAAGAACTATGCTTGTATTTAAATGTACCGACTAAAAAGTAAAATATGAAATTCCAGCCAAATATTTTTTGCCTCAATCTCCAAATAAAAGGTGGGCGCTCACAATATCAATTTATGTTGTTGTTGATGGAGGGAAAGCGCCTACGCTTTTATTCGGAGAGTGAAGCAAATATTTTTTGGGCGAATTTTTTTTTTACCTTTTAGTAGTACCTACTTTCATTTAAATATTAGCTGTATTTTAAATTTTTTTTTCATGTAATATAATTTTCTACTTTTAAGTCTTATTACACCCCGCGCACAAAATCACTTCGATAGGAAACTAGCGCCATCTTATGATGAGCTCATTAATTTCTCATATTAAAACTTGGATTAATATATATGATGGATTGATTGATTAATTCAAGTGAATCTAATAATTGATTCATGTTTTAAACTGTGAATGGTACCCACCGCTTACCCAGGACCGTTTTATGAGCAAAAGCTCCCATATCGGTCCTTCTCATTCGTCTCCAGGTTGACATTTTTTTAGCTACAATGCAAGACCGTGCTGCCCCGCACGGGTCGTATAAACCGGTGCGAGGCGGCACGGCCGCAAAAACAAAACCATTCACAGACCGACACCATTAGATACGTCTTTATTGCATAAAAAAAATACATAAATAAATTCAAGAACAAAGAAAAGGTAAAATAACAAAATAAGAAAAATAATATACAAAATAATACGAAATAATACAAAATAATACAAAAATAATACAAGAACAAAGAAAAGGTAATAACAAAAGAAGAAAATAATACATAGTAGACGAATTTCGCGGTGGCGGCAGTGGATGGGTAAGGTCAAACAGACACCCCCTTAACAGGGAAAGAGACGATATAAAAAAAAAATACATTTGGATATCCGGGTAGGGAAGCACAGGACCGGCAGGTCTTCGTCCAATGCAGGAGCCCACACATTAACACAACACCGGGGAATGACAGAGTCAAACCACCAATACACAAGAAAACTTATCGCACAGATCCCCTCAGGATTTCCCAACGGGACACCCACACCCGAATGAACCCTCGGAAGCATCCGAAGTTCCTTTCATTCCTCACTAGGACATCATTGGATGGACGTCCTGTCACGGTCATTCCCAACTCAGTTAATCCTGCTAACATATTCTCTCTCGCGTCATTCATGATCGTACATTCCCAAAGGATATGTTCCGCCGTTTGGGCCACCCGACCGCAAGCACACCACGGGTCAACGGAGAGTCCAAGATCGAAAAGCTTCGACCTGAACTCTCCGTGTCCCGATAGCATCTGAACAGTGTGGTGGTCCAGCGACGGAAAATATCCACTGCCCTTTTCCTTCACGGCCACCCTCGGAAAAAAGGAATGAGTCCATCTTCCGGTGGTGGCCGTGTCCCATCTTTCTTGCCAAACTATACATGATATTTCTCTCAATCTCTGACCCAACACCTGGTGTTGCAACGTCTCCGAGAGCCTGATGGTTCTACCAAAGTAGTTTACCTCCAGGCCCCTCCTAACACTTCGCCTGGCGCTGAACTCCAGTACCTCCAAGTCAGCAGGGAGCACCCCTGCTAACACCGGTAGGGCCGCACTGGACACAGTCCGATATGCTCCCGTCAGAGCCAGCAGGGGTACTCTCTGCCCCCGATTTAGAGCTGCGGCTACCACGCCGGTCCTCAGCCTGTGAGCCCATACCTCAGCAGCGTATGTGACTTGGGCCACATATGTCGCCCTATATACGAGGCGCATCGCCGGTGACCGGATGCCCCAGTCAGCGACACTAAGTCTCTTCATGGAGGCAAAGAAATCTCTCGCTCTGTCAGCAGTGGCCTTAACATGTGTGAGAAAAGAACCCGTTGGGTCGAACGTTACACCCAGCCATTTGACCTCTCTTGCAAATTTCACGTTCATACTCCCCATTTTGACCACCGGGTTCCTCGCCTGACTCAAACCACCCTTCATCATCATGGCCACTGTTTTGCCAGGCGCCAAAGCCAACTTATTTCTAGCACACCAGTCCACAATCAGCTCAATTGATCTCTTACTCCTTTCCTCAAGCACTAAGCGGCTTCGTCCGGATACGAGCAACAGAGCATCATCCGCATAGGCAACGATGTTGCACCCCTCAGGCAACGGTAGACGAAGAATGTCATCGAAAAGTATGTTCCACAGGGTCGGTCCAAGGACCGAACCCTGTGGGCAGCCCATATTAATATGTCTGGTACTCGAGACCCCCGCGTAGCTGATCGTAGCAGCTCGATCACCGAGGTAGCTCTTGACTAGGTCAAAGAGGTACCTCGGGCACCGCCGCACTTTCAGCTTAGCGAGGATCATCTCCCACCAGGCATTATCAAAAGCCCCTGAGATGTCCAGGAAAATTCCCATAGCATGCTTCTCCTCACAGTCCCTACCCATGTATGTACATACATCATAGCACATTCCGTGGACTTACCCCTAACGAACCCAAACTGTCGGTCGCAGGCAGGCGAAAGATTGCTCTCTAACCTGTTGCGCATCACCGTTTCAAGTACCTTTCCAAAAACGGGAAGGAGCGTGATTGGGCGATACGCGCCTGCATCTGACCTTGGTTTCTTGTTCCCCTTGGGTATGACACAGAGAGTCCCCTTCTTCCATATAGTGGGGAAATGCCCCACTCTCATACACTCATTCATTACAAATAAAACTTCATCTCTTGCGAATCTCCAGACATTCTTCGCAATAACCCCAGTAATCCTGTCCATCCCCGGGGCCTTCGTTGGACCAATATTACGAAAAACATTCTCCAGCTCCGCCACAGGTATGGGAGGGGGCTCTCGCACCTCAAGAAGCATTGTATTTGTCGGGATGCGGGCTAACATACGGACTAATCTATGATGGTCCGTCTCCTCGTCAACCCTCTCAAGGGGCACTAGTTTGCCTAAGAACCCATCAAGGGTTGAGGGAAGATCAGTCGTCATCCCTTCCCCGAGAAGAATCCCGGAAAGAAGAGTGACGGCACTCTTTCCCCCTCCCTTGATTAGGCCTGTCACTTTCCAAGGGTTACCATTCCCCACTTCCGTGACCCACCTCCTCCAAGATGCTCGCTTCGCCTCACGGATCGCCGCCGAATAAGCACATCTTGCTGCACGCAGTTCCCCTTGTAGGGTCAGCTGCTCCGAAAGAGAAGCTAGACCCCGCCGGACAGCCCCACACCTCCGATACGCCCGTCGGTAGGCACCCCGAAGCGAAAATAGCTCTCTGGTCCACCAGCAGGCCTTAAAAGACCCTCCGGGTCGGGTGCGTCCAAGAGCCAAGTCGGCCGACCTTGTGACTGCGGAATTAAGGTACTCACCAACCAGGGTTGGGTTCCTAACACTTCTCTCATAGATGTCACTCAATTCATCTTTCAAAATAATCTCGAATGCATCCCAATCCGCATTTCTGGACTTAAACTTCCATGTATCTCTTGGAATTAGTACCGGGGTCAGGCTGAGAGCGAAAGTTATCAGACGGTGATCACTATTAATGACCCCGTCCAACACCTTCCACTCCCCGACAAGCCCTAACACATTATCCGTACATAGGGTGAGATCAATGCTGCTCTCCCCTCCTGCAGCGCTAGAGAAAGTCGAAGGATAGCCGGGTTCGTTGAGGAGCGAAGGAGCTGTGAATGGTACCCACCGCTTACCCAGGACCGTTTTATGAGCAAAAGCTCCCATATCGGTCCTTCTCATTCGTCTCCAGGTTGACATTTTTTTAGCTACAATGCAAGACCGTGCTGCCCCGCACGGGTCGTATAAACCGGTGCGAGGCGGCACGGCCGCAAAAACAAAACCATTCACAGACCGACACCATTAGATACGTCTTTATTGCATAAAAAAAATACATAAATAAATTCAAGAACAAAGAAAAGGTAAAATAACAAAATAAGAAAAATAATAATACAAAATAATACGAAATAATACAAAATAATACAAAAATAATACAAGAACAAAGAAAAGGTAATAACAAAAGAAGAAAATAATACATAGTAGACGAATTTCGCGGTGGCGGCAGTGGATGGGTAAGGTCAAACAGACACCCCCTTAACAGGGAAAGAGACGATATAAAAAAAAAATACATTTGGATATCCGGGTAGGGAAGCACAGGACCGGCAGGTCTTCGTCCAATGCAGGAGCCCACACATTAACACAACACCGGGGAATGACAGAGTCAAACCACCAATACACAAGAAAACTTATCGCACAGATCCCCTCAGGATTTCCCAACGGGACACCCACACCCGAATGAACCCTCGGAAGCATCCGAAGTTCCTTTCATTCCTCACTAGGACATCATTGGATGGACGTCCTGTCACGGTCATGCCAAACTCAGTTAATCCTGCTAACATATTCTCTCTCGCGTCATTCATGATCGTACATTCCCAAAGGTTATGTTCCGCCGTTTGGGCCACCCGACCGCAAGCACACCACGGGTCAACGGAGAGTCCAAGATCGAAAAGCTTCGACCTGAACTCTCCGTGTCCCGATAGCATCTGAACAGTGTGGTGGTCCAGCGACGGAAAATATCCACTGCCCATTTCCTTCACGGCCACCCTCGGAAAAAAGGAATGAGTCCATCTTCCGGTGGTGGCCGTGTCCCATCTTTCTTGCCAAACTATACATGATATTTCTCTCAATCTCTGACCCAACACCTGGTGTCGCAACGTCTCCGAGAGCCTGATGGTTCTACCAAAGTAGTTTACCTCCAGGCCCCTCCTAACACTTCGCCTGGCGCTGAACTCCAGTACCTCCCAGTCAGCAGGGAGCACCCCCGCTAACACCGGTAGGGCCGCACTGGACACAGTCCGATATGCTCCCGTCAGAGCCAGCAGGGGTACTCTCTGTCCCCGATTTAGAGCTGCGGCTACCACGCCGGTCCTCAGCCTGTGAGCCCATACCTCAGCAGCGTATGTGACTTGGGCCACATATGTCGCCCTATATACGAGACGCATCGCCGGTGACCGGATGCCCCAGTCAGCGACACTAAGTCTCTTCATGGAGGCAAAGAAATCTCTCGCTCTGTCAGCAGTGGCCTTAACATGCGTGAGAAAGGAACCCGATGGGTCGAACGTTACACCCAGCCATTTGACCTCTCTTGCAAATTTCACGTTCATACTCCCCATTTTGACCACCGGGTTCCTCGCCTGACTCAAACCACCCTTCATCATCATGGCCACTGTTTTGCCAGGCGCCAAAGCCAACTTATTTCTAGTACACCAGTCCACAATCAGCTCAATTGATCTCTTACTCCTTTCCTCAAGCACTAAGCGGCTTCGTCCGGATACGAGCAACAGAGCATCATCCGCATAGGCAACGATGTTGCACCCCTCAGGCAACGGTAGACGAAGAATGTCATCGAAAAGTATGTTCCACAGGGTCGGTCCAAGGACCGAACCCTGTGGGCAGCCCATATTAATATGTCTGGTACTCGAGACCCCCGCGTAGCTGATCGTAGCAGCTCGATCACCGAGGTAGCTCTTGACTAGGTCAAAGAGGTACCTCGGGCACCGCCGCACTTTCAGCGAAGCGAGCGAAGGAGCTGCCCAACTTCAGTGGAGATGCATACGACTGGCCAACTTTCTCCGCCCAGTTCGAGCAATCGACAACGCTGTGCGGGCTGTCCACGGCGGAGAACCTGATCCGTCTGCAGTCTGCCCTGAAGGGCCGAGCTCGTGAAGCCGTTGCGCCGCTACTGGTGGACCCTAGCAACGTAGCTGAGATTATGCAATCATTGCAAGATCGCTTCGGGAATGCAGCCGACATCATAGAAAGTATGTTGAAAAAGGTGCGCCGCCACCCCCCGATACCTGCGAACGCACCAACGGACGCGCTGAGCGACTATGCCATCACAATACGAAATGTGGTGGCAACAGTACGAGGTTTCGACAACAAATACCTCACTTCACCTCAGCTACTAACAGAAATGGTAGAGAAACGACCATTGGCGGCGCGTCTAATATGGCTGCATAACCGAAGAAACGATTACGTGAACGTTACAGTGAAAGACTTGTCGGACTGGCTGTCCGGCCTACTGCGACCAGCTCAACAGGTAGGTTGCCGATCAAAAAGGGCGATCAACCACCGCGGAGGACAGGTCCACCATATGAGCGTGGACAATGTGGACGAGGAGCGCCGCCCGAAACCACGGCAGGAAACGTGCCCAGTGTGCCACATGACAAAGCACCACCTGGCTACGTGCAACACATACCTAAAAAGACCCCTGCCAGAACGCTGGAATATTGTGCGACGAACGCAGGTATGCTGGAATTGCCTG